>PVKZ01001454.1:0-37500 GCA_004027375.1 Macroglossus sobrinus | reverse complement strand
ATAAACACCTCAAAATATTTAATGTGCTTAGGCCATTGTTTAATGTAAGCATGGAAAAAGCTTTCTCTGCAAAGAGCTATCAATGCACAAATATTTGGAAGGTATATTTCTAATACCCAAATGCCTTTGATTCTCTAGAAATCAGCATGTAAACAGGAGTTGGTTAAAGATTAGAATTAGATATTTTAAAGAACATATACACTTGATACTTGCCTAATGCAAAGAAAGAGACTCATGGGCCATAATTTGCATTATTTACTCCCCATCCTCACTCCCTTCTTGTAATTCCATTTTATTACTCATTGGAAGCATCAAAAGTCTCATAATGAAGACTTGCCAGATGTCGAATGTAGTGGAACATGCTCCAAGCATATGTATATATTTATGCTGGTGAATATATGCACACGGAGAAAACAAATAACTGAAAGGATACATCTCATTCCACAAGAAGGCTCTAACCATAGGTGGGTGAGAGCTAATAACATTCACTGGGCCCTGAGCACTATATCTAGTGATTTGATGCACATCAATCTGTGATGCGAATATACTCAACCTGAGAGCCAGGATGCAATACAAATGGATATTTTTCTTTAATAAAGGGATGCATCTGTGTGTGTATATGTTTACTACAATGATAATGCTATTCTGTCCAATAATATTTATTGCTTAATAATAATCTTTATTTGAAAACTGTAAAAATTTAATTATTGCATTAATTTTCCAATAATAAAGAAAACCTTCAAGTCTGTTCACAGTATGAAGTTCTTAGATCTTGGCAAAATGCTTATGATAGAGATAGGACAAGCCTAATCTGTACTTACCTCTGCCTCAGACAGAGGCAGTGACAATCCTGCCTGACTTGTCAAGTTTCAAGAACTTGCAATCCTTAATTTAAACACTTGAGAGATCTATGGAGCCTGTCAGTCTGGTTAATTAAGCTCTGTCTTTTTTTAACCCTCCTCCCCACCAAAACAAAATCTGGCTTTAAAAAAAAAAAGAAAGAAAAGGCCACTTAAGTCTTTATCTACTGATTAAGCAAATAGGTTCTAGCCTAAATAGAATGATCTTAGTAAACTTAAGCAGAATAGTTCTTGCTATTAACAGAACAGACGTTAAAATCTTCACTTGGAAGTGTCATATATAGGTTGGCCTTAGCATACTCAGCTTTCTTCTTTCTGAACTAATTAAAGAAAACATCGGATAATCCAGAGCAATAAATAATACAAAAATATGTGTATTAGTTTATATGTCAGTGTTTAATTTTTAACATGGATATTTTTTTTAAGAATATGTGATACTTTAAAGTTGATAGTATCAATTCTTTCTCAACCCTAAGAACTGGATTTCTAACAATTTTTTGTTATGAGGATTTGTGAATGAGGAACTGAATACCTATAAGAAAAATACGGTTAGAAGATTAAAGTTATTGAATATACCTATAAAAGTCTATAAATGTTTTAATCATAAATTAAAGTTTATATTCACTAATATAGCACAGAAAAGAAAACACACCAGGTAAATAGACTACCAATTTTTAAATACCAATTTATATATCTTAATGTTAATTAATACTGTATAATAAACTTCAAATGACCTTTCTCTGATGACCAAATTTACTTTCAAATTCACTTTATTTCAACAATATACTCACAAATGTTTGGTTTTGTGACAGCATTTTCCCCATTTTTGTCTTCATCAATATTTAATGACTCTCTGATTTTAAAATTTGAAGTCTATGTCCTATCACAGTCTTAGAGACAAAATGGTATCACTCCCTGTTTCAGATTTCTCAATTCTCCCGCCCCTCTCCTAGAACACAGTGACTGTTCTAGCTGGGTGACTCTAGGCCAAAACACATTCTATCAAGCTCTCTTAAACAATTCAGTTTCTCCTTCCTAAATCATAAAGCAATATATGTGTATCCTCTCCCATGACTACCTAAATCCCAAGGCTCCACTTCTAAAAGTCTTATTCTATTTAGCATTTTGCTTTATTAATTTTAACTTAATTTTATTCTTCTTTCATTTTCTGTTGATTAGCATCAACAGAAGTGTCAGTTCATAGATGTAGGAACTTAAATTCTTAAGAATGGAAGAATCATATACAAAAGTTAGTTTTATATACCAAACTTTCTAGTAAGGTAAAAGTGAAATTTGAGAGACATTGGTACGCAATTAGATTCCAATGATTTTAAAATAACTAAGAGGAAAATATTCCTAATTTAAAATCTAAATTATAAGAACACATTTAGGCAAAGATAAAAATAAAACATAGTGACCAGGGTTTTACCACTGATATTCCACATTGAGATGTTCACTTCTCTCTTCCTCCTCAGCCACTTCCAGATGACCAGGCAGACAACTGGGATTCAATGAACCAGGCATCTATTATTTGGAATTTTAACGCAGGTCTATTTGTACCAATTTGAAACATGCACATGGTTAGTTAACACAACTCAGATGCTGTTATTACCTTTACACCTTTTTCAGTGTATGCAAAGCTATTCTCATATTCACTTCACCTCTTAACCTGCTTTCACTAGTCACAGACATTTAGAGCTACTTACTCTTTAGTTGACAGACATCAATTTGAGGTATCAGTCAATCTTCAATCAGCAGGGATTCTACCAATGTTGCAGTAGCAGTAATGCAGGCATTTCTTAGGCTAGATCCACCACGACTGAGATTGGTCCAGACAAATCAATGTCTTGACATACAGCCACAACGAACTCTTTTCTGTACATTTAGAAAATAAAGACTTCAACATTCTAATTTTAAGTTCAGAGAGAGAGAGGAAAAGACAGAATCATATCAGCAGTACCTAAAATTGCAAGCCACATTATGATCATTCCTACGGTATGTTTTATCCCAATGATCTAAGAAGACAACTAGAGTTTCAGTCAATACACATAAGTTCCATAAATGAAGATGAAAGAAGGGTAAATAATGCCTGTCCACTGTCTTTTATCATTTTAATGGTGCAGTACTATTTTATACAGCTACCATAACTTCCATGCTTTGACATCATCAACAATCGAATGGGCCCTGAATTTGTGAATCATTCGTAACCTGTAACAAATTTCCCAGAGCAACATTTTCACTACATACTCAAGTCAATTCAAACCTTATTTCTGAATTGAATTTAATTAAATAAGTACTCAACATTAATATTAAACCTCTTATCACACATACAAAATATTTTTTTCATTTAGTCATTTTTTTCTTTGATGATTACTATTATCCTTTAAGAGTCATATCTACTATTTAATAATTTATTTCATATCTTTGTACAATATTATTTTCTCACCAATTATATTTTTTATTGTTCTATTTTTTTTCCTTGTAACTAGCAATTAAAATAACTTTTTGTTTTTTCACTTATCAAGCAATATACTTCCATGTAACAGAACAAACATAACCTTACTAATAAATCATTCTATATCCTATGTTAAAATAACTGTGGATGACCACTCATTCTGTCTATCGATAAAATAGTTATCTAAGTAGAAATTTCTCTACTTAAAAGACTTAAAAAAGTGATATTAAGAATATTTTTACCGTAATATTATAAAAGCCAACAACAACAAAAAAAGGCTTCAGTGATAAAGATGCAACTACTCAGTGATGCTATCTATGAACCAGGATTTTTATATCTTTCTGTTCTACCATAATTAGCACATTGATCTTTCATGCACATCTTGTTGCCTAGCCTCAAAGTGGCAAGAGGGTTGCTGCAGCACCATATATAAATCAAGACAGAAGAAAGGAAGAGAGTATGAAGCAACCAGATCTGTCCTTTTTATTAGAAAATAAAAAAGCAGATCTCTGTCTATGTCTCATTTCTAAAAATATTTCACATGATTACTTCTACTTGTAAGGTAGGTTGAAAACAAATATCTGTCCCTGCCCCTATACTGACAAAAGAGATCAAAAGTGAAGTTGGCCTAGCTAATTATCATATCCTGCCACAGTTTTATTGCATAATTAATCTCTCAGAAATAAATACCACAAAATTTAGTACCTTAAATAAAATTCAATATCAAAAAAATAACCAGTGAATTACATTTTTACTTCTTTGCCTACAATTGATGATTTGCAGTGACGCAAACGTACATTGACACTTGTCTGGTCTATATGTACTGCATTAAAGTACTCATTCGTAAAATTTTAAGTATGCAGATATATACAGGCCAAAATGGGGAAAGGGGAAGGAAAACCAAAGAAGAAATACAAACTTAACAGTCAATACTAAAATTACCTGAATTTTAAATGTATGTAAAGGTAGCAAAAGAAACTGTAATCTAAAGCCCTTACAAAAATTAATTCACCTAGTAGTTTATTTTAACATATTGGTTACCAATGATGCATTCTAACTTTGTATAGATCATATTTGAATGTAAATGTATTGAAGGTAGTAATTACATTCTAAATTTTGGTAATGATAAAGAATTGCTAATTCAAACCTAGTGTTTCAATGGATTTTGTAAATTAGCATTATACTTAAGATATTATCTTAATAATCTTTACCATTCATACTGGCTTATTCAGTGCAACTTTGTTATTGAGTAGTCCACCAAATCATTTCAATTTGTATTTAGTGCGTTCAAAGATCATTTTTACATAGTTTTTCTTCATTTGAGACAGTTTTTTTATTTGCATCTGACATAAACCCATAATCTAAGAGAACCAGTAATTTGGGTTTTAGTATTAGAATAACAATGTTTAAATACAAAAGCAGCTTAAAATAAACTTTTCAGTGAATGGAATTTTGGAGTGTTTTTGCTCGCTGGATATATCAATTTAAAAATTAGAACTACTAGTGGTACAACTCTGGGATGATACTTAGACTATGATGGAATGTCCAGATAATAAATAGAAATTACTATGGGAATGTGTGGTGCATGCATATATTCCTCATTTAGTGATCATCTTCATATAAACTCATTAACATTCTTCTTACTTATTTAGGTCTATAGTTCATTATGAGTTAATTTTCGTATTTAACACTAGCTACAGATTGTAGTTCATATTTTTGCAAATGGATCCCCAAATGTTTTAGTATGATTTGTTAAAAAGACTGTACTTTGTTGAATTGCCTTTGCATCTTTGTCAAAAATGAATTTGTCTTATATGAGTATGTCTATTAATAAATTCTCAATTCTGTATCATTGATCTATTTGTTTATCATTATATCATTATAAGATGTCTCAATTATGGTAGCATTATAAAAAGCCTTGAAATAAAGTAATGTTAGGCTTCCAACTTTGATTTTCATTTTCAAATTTATTTATGCTATTTGAGATCCTTTACATTTCCATTTAAACTTTAAAATCAGCATTCGACCTCTATAGAAACACTTGGTCAAATTTTGATTGGGTGTTGAATCAACAGACCAATTTGGAGAAAATTGAAATCTTAACAATATTACATTGTTATTAAAGAATATTACAATATCACATGTATCCCCTGACTCATGCTTATGATATACCTTTAATTTCTTTCAGAAGTGTTTTATAATTTTCAATGTTCAGTTCTTGCATATATTTTGTCAGGTTCATTCTTAAGTTTGTCAAATATTTTATCTGCAAATGTTAAAATGGTAATCTTTTTTCTTTTTCAATCTATTAATATGTTGAATTACGTTGATTTATATTGATTATTTTCGAGTGTTAAATCATTTCTGAAATAAAACTCATTTGGTCATGAGGTGTTTATCTTCTTAAACATCTTTTTATCTTGCTAAAATTTTGTTTAGAATATTCATATCTATGCTCATAAGATATTATTCTGTACTTTTCTTTTTCGTCATCTCTTTGTTTGAGCCTGGAATTTGTGTGTGTGTGTGTGTGTGTGTGTGTGTGTGTGTGTGTGTGTGTGTGTGTGGTAAAGATTTAAATGTAATTTTAAATTTTTCATAGGTGTATAGTTATTTATTTTATTTATTTTTAGTGAGATTTGACAGTATTCTTCAAGGAATTGTTTATTTAATTTATGCTGGCAAATTTGTTGGCATGAAATTGTCCAAATTATTCCATAATTTCTGTGTAATCTGAGTTTATGTCACCACTTTCATCCCTGGTAGTAGTAATTTGTGTCTGCACTCTTACCCATGATCAGTCTGGCTATATAGAGTTATTAATTTCATTGATCTCAAAACATCAGCTTTTGGTTTAATTGGTTTTTCTCTATTGTTTCTCTGTTTTTTATTTTTATTTCACTTTGACCTTTATATTTTTCTTTACTTACCTTGGGCTTACTGATATTTTTTCTGCTTACTTTACATTTTATTTCTTATTTTTTCTAGTTTTTTAAGGCAGAGATGAAATCACTGAGTTGAAACTTCTTTAATGTAGGCACTTTAGTTATAAATTTTCCTCCAATACTATTTTAGAGAAATACTGCTTTTTTCTAATAATTATTTTAAAGCCAGTTACAATAGTCCTTCCTTATCTACAGTTTTACTTTCTGCAGTTTTAGTTACCTGTGTTCAACCATGGTCAAAATATTAAATGGAACATTTCAGAAATAAACATTTTATAATATTTTAATTGTGCATCATTTTGAGAACCATGATGAAATCACTCTGTCAAGCTTTGTTGCACTTGGGATGTGAATCATCCCTTCGTCCAGCTGTCCACTCTGTAAACACACCACCCATAAGTCTCTTAGTAACCTTCTCAGTTATCAGACAGACCGTCATGGTATTGGAGTGCTTGTGTTCAAAGTAATCCTTATTTTACTTTATAATGGCTCCAAAATGCAAAAGTAGGGATGCTGGCAATTTGGATATACCAGAGAGAAGTCTTAAAGGGCTATTTTTATGTGAAAATGTATATGTGTATAGGAAAAAAAATATATAGTATATAGAGGGTTCAGTATACTCAAGGCTTCAGGCATCCATAAGGACTTTGAAATGTATCCCCAGAGGATAACAGGTACTATGGTATCTAGTGTTTTTTAGTAAATTCTTTTTTTATATTTTTTTAAGATTTAAGCAATAAAATATGGTGACTATACTGGGTATTCTTCATTATTTATGTAGATTCATATCTTCATCATGTATTATTTTCCTTCTGCCTGAAAGACTTTTAGGTTTCTTATATTATAAGGGTCCTGGTGATAAATTCTTTTTGCCTTTTTATGTCTATAAAAGAAATCTTTATTTTGCCTTTATTTTTAAAATATATATTTGTCAAATATAGAATATGGGCTGACAGAGTTTGGGGCTTTTAAAATTTTTTATTTTTTTCTGCTGCTTCAAAATGTTTTTCTAAGTCTTTTTACTTGCATTGTTTCTTATGAGAAACTATGTCTTTATCTTTGTTTTTCTGTATATAACATGTCTTTTACCCTCTGAATGAATGCTTTGAAGTTTTTCTCTTATTACTAGTTTTGAGTAATTTGATTTTGGTGTTCTTTCTGTTGTTTTCTTTACCTTTTTGTTTTGGGATTCATTGAACTTCTTGGATCTACATCCTTATAGACTTAATTTGAAAAATTATTGTACATAATTTCTTTAAATATTTTCTTGTCTTTTTTTTTTCTTTTTGGAACTCAATTACATGTACAATAGGCTGTTCGAAGTGGCCACTCAGGTTACTGATGATCTTCTAATTTAAAAAAAAAAATTAGTTTCTCTTTTGTTTCATCATGGAAAGTTTCTATTGCGTATCTTCTGGCTCACTAATGTTTACTATAATTTTTAATCTGCTATTAACTCCATTCATTTTACTTTGCATCTCATACAACTTTCATCTCATTATAGAAATTTGATTTCTATACCTCTACTTAATTTTGGAACATGTAGATTACAACTGTAATAGTTGCTTTAATATTTTTGTCTGCTAATTCTAACATATCAGTTCTGGGTCAGCTGCAAATGATTAGTTTTGTTCTTTGTTATGTGTCATACTTTCTTGTTTTTTTTACATATCTGTGCTTTTTGGTTGGATACTACATATAATGAATTTTACATTTTTAAGTGTTGGATATTTTCTATTTCTATAAATATTTTTGAACTTTTTCAATAGTGTGGTTATTTAGAAATAGCTTGATACCACTGGGTCAGATTTTTAAGAATTGTTTGGTAAGGCAAAAGCAATGTTTAGTTTGTGTTTAATTAATTTTCACTATAGAGGCAAGACCTTTCTGTATACTCTCATCAATGCCCCATGCATTGTCATAAGGCACTTCAATCTGCTGATAGGAGCAGTTTCTGTTCCCAATTCTGTGTGAACACAAGGTACTATTCCTTCTAGGCCTTTTAAGTGGTTCTTTCCTTGACCTCTCACATTGATTTGAAAATTTAAAGTGCATCTATTATGTCCAAAACTTTTAAGAAGGCATTTCTATGTTATCAAGATAAGAGTTCCCAACTTGTTACCAGACTGCCCTCTAATGTTTATGAACCCCAAATATTATCTAATTAATAAACATGTCATAAAAATCTAAATACACTTAAATACACTATATTATTTCTACCTACTTAGACAAATATACCTCCATAAAAATCTGGAAGCCCAGGTTCAAATATAGAGTTCTCAGAGTTCTCAGAATTCACTGCAAGGTTTGATGGCTAAATAAAGAGGACCAGCTTTCATCCCCTTTGATTCTGCTCAATTGTCTTTCTCTTCCATTCCCAATCTCCTACTCTCACCTGTGCCAACTCTGTACTTTGTCCTACACCTTTAGGAGTTTCATGCACATTTGTCTGAACACAATTCACATTCAAACTCTTTCAGAATCTTCTGAGGACAGTAACTCTTTGGTAACACTGTACAAGTGCCTACAACGAGGAGTGCAATTTTCATTTGAAAGGTTGGGCCCAGGGAGTGGGGTTTTCAGGCACTGGAAGGAGAGTTAGGACCATCTGGGTGAGAAATACCAAGGTCTTAAGTATACAGAGCATTGTATATAAGGATGGGTATAGAGTACAGATGAGCCCTGACCCTGAAGACTACTCAGTATTATTTTACAATGGGAACCTCTTGCTTATATGTAAGAACATCATTTCCCATGATCTGTGTAAAACTGGCTTATATGGTTTTCTTTAGAGTTTATATACCTCCATATAACACAGTGAGTACTAATTATGTTACCTGTAATAAAAATATATATTTCCACATTATATATACATACATACATATATAGTATATGTTATAATACTTAGATACTTCTGTATAACCCAGTAATACTTGTATACTTTGTATAGCAAACTATTTCAAAATAATTTGCAAAATTAGAAATATCTCTTAAAATTGAAATAATATTTTTCTTTTTTATCACCTTTTTAATAAGTAGTACCAATTAATTAAATCAGCTGTATAGTCAATTCAATTCAATGCTCTTTGCTCTCAAAGATATCAAAAGCATGAGTGAAAGAGGAATCTACTATTAGAAATTAATACTGGTTAATTGTTTACCAGGAGCAAGGAAGACTAACAATAATGACAATTGATAACTTGACATAGTATAACTAGAAAAAAGAGTGAAAGAAACTTGTATTTTTGTCTCTATGTCCTTCCTATTCTGGAATTAAAAAAAATTCCAAGCAGGAAATTACCTTTACTCCAACACTAGCCTTCAATATTTTCTCTGCTTAAAAACATCTGAAAATGTTCATTCTGCCTCTGGGGCCATGGGTTCATCCTCACTTTTAGGATGCACTTAGGTTAAAACAACAATCATATAGAAGAAAAAATTAATTCCTACATCAGAGCCTCAAGTGGAGATTCAAATATGTCAAAAACCTTTCCCCATTAGTTCTCTTGTTGATGGGTGCCAAGCACTGAAGCAAGGACTTCTTCCAGCCAGGGCCTTGGTTCTTCAAAGGTAAAATGGGCAGGCTTGCCCTCCAGCTCTAAAATTCTAAGGATCTGTGACATAATAATAGTTGGTCAACTGCTTTTTAGAACAAGTTTTTACTATCTCTCATAAACACAAGCTTAGCTTCCATGCTAAAAATCAAACATTTCTTTCTAAAATACTTATCTGTTTAACTATCACACTTATATAGAAATTTCAAGTACAATCTTAAATGTAAATAATTTCTGTTTTAGGGAGTGATACATTTCAGGAATTTTTACCTTTAATGAGAAAAATTATAAAAGTTTCACCTTGATGACATGTGGACTTTTAGAGGTTCTCAACTGTCCCTGAATGCACTGAACAATAGAGAGGTGGAAAAAATGAAGGCACTTTAGTTAGTTTCCATAAAGAAACCAAAATGGAGATAATAATTGTGTTATTTGTTTAGTTTTATTCTGAAACTAACTTTTCACTGAAACAGGTTTTAGGGACTTGTCTTAGTGGCTTATATTAAAAATACTCCCCCTCTTTTTTCTTTGCTCTAAATGTCAGAGCATTGTCTACCCCTGCCTTAAGCAAGTATGCATTATGTAACCTGTTCAGAGTAGCAAGCACAATCTGTTTTTCTCTTTTTTCTTAATTAGTCAGAAGTCTTGCTTCATAAGCATTAGGTTCCTTCTTCTCTGCTCCTCAAAAAGATTACCTAATGGTAAAGCATTTTAATCTTTTCTATTTAAGTAATATATGGTTTTAAGTTTAGCTTTCTGGCCCCTTTATTGTTGCTGAACTTAGCTCTTCTTATTGCTAAGAAGGTTTTCTAATGTTTCATTTTTCCATTTTCCTTAAAAATAACAACATTACTCTATAAAGCAGCTAATGTTCTCACTGGGCAAATGGAAAGAATCCCACATCATCCCTGCATACATTTTTCCCAATAGGAAGTGTAAAATGGAATCTAAGTAATGTTACACCTTTTCCCTATGAGTGATTTTCTTTAAATGTATTCTACCACTTTTATATAGCCACCTGCCATTTTTGCTTTATTGCAGCCAGAAGGCTTAAAGATATTGCTTTTAAATATCTTGAAAGTTTTCCATTGATAAGAAAAGATAGTAAAAAGCACTTTTAAGTGAACAGTAACACACACATCACAAATCAGGCATTTTGATACCATCTGAGTTCACACCATGTGGTATAAGGAATTCCAATGAATGTGGTTTAGCTGAGAGTCTAAGCTATATAAAAGGAACATGGGGAGAAATTCAGAGCTGTTATATACATATTGAATAGGTCATGAGTTATGTTGTATATATATGTGTGTATGTGGGTATATGGAATGTGTATATGTGTGTACATGTGTATAGTGTGTAAACTGGGGAGTGAGAGTGACTTAAATACAAAATATCTAAAAACAGCTTAGTTGTAGTATGATACTCAAAAATAAACCAGAAAAAAAATTGTAAATATTTGTTAATTAGAGAATTTTTCTCCTTTTATAGGGATGACACATATTTGCTATTCACATATAATGTATCATTAAAATGAATTATTTTGTATTTCAAGGGGAGAACATTTTATCATCTCCATTCTATTTTATTTGGCATAAAAGGCCACAGAAATAGATACCAACAAGATCTGTAGATAGGCACAGACCAGCAGCAAAGATTACTGTCTGAAGATTGAACCAGAGAGAACTGGATTTGAAATTAAAGACGTGCCATTGATTAAGGCTTATTAACATAGGACAAGAGTTTACACACATCTTCTCATTTTTCTTCTGAGTCTGAGTACAGCATCAGCTAAAATAAAACAATGCCAGATTTAGAAGGCAGAGGAGAGGAGCAATCCTATCTATGCAGACAGTTATCTATGTATCTGGCCTCTCGTGCTCTGATGTTTTCTCCAAAGTGAAGAAATGAGAGCCTAACAACTCTGACCATGAGTTTAAAAACTTTAGAGTAAAGTTTTGTCTGGTCTTAATAGTCTTGATCAGTATAGATGTACTTTTAGAAATATCTTAAAGTAGGAAAACAGGTTGGGGAATAACATGTGGATTTAGTGGTGTTGATTACATCTGACTTCAAATATAAAGGTAAGTTGTTTTTTTTTTTTTCCCTCTAATTCTTTCTGTTCTCTTCATAGGCATTTGAGTGCATGTGGAGAAGAAAAGAAAGTCCATGTAAAAATTATGAAATATATGTTGAAGGTGGTGGAGACATGGCATATCATTCTAAGTTCTGCTCATTTAACTCCCTGGGAGTTAAATGAGCAGAACTCAACATATTCTTTATGATTTTTATAAAAATATGTTCTGGGTGATTATTCAATTTCCAGAAATTATACATTTATATAATCAAGATTATGTTGATCACAAAGATGATGTAGAAGAAGTGGGGTATTCATTAAAGATTATAATTTGGGGGAAAATTTAAATTCTTGAAATGAATTATTTCATATAGATGTCAAGTGTTTTGCTCTTCCTTACACACAACGAGCTAATGGAAAAAATAATGTCATAAGTAGTCAGAGCACACTAATATGAAAAGATTGAGATATATTTTATCTATGAAGAAAGGACATTAATCTTTATCTAAAAAATGTTGTGTTGGCAAGTTTATATTTTTCCCTAGAATATTTAGAGAAAAAGTATCAACCACATTCTTTAAACACAGCCATAGGCCAGCTCTGCAAATGAGCAACTCCAATGTGAAAACACTTTTAAAGTTCTAAATGAGTTGTCCCTGAGGTAATAAAGAGGGGACATTTTACAGTATGACAGTATGTAAGACAGCATTGTCAGCTGTAGTTTATTTAAAGCACGAGGACTGTAACAGGAAAATAATGACTTTAATAAAATTTACTATTGACTTTGTAGGCTAAAATCTTTCTGTCATCAGGAATATAGAAAAACAACCTGTCTGAAAACCCTTCAGTTAAATATATTCCTTTAATATTTCAAAGCAACTTGATTTTTTTAATATACACGCTACTTCAAAAGACACTGTAGTAGGGTGGAAATTAGTATTTTTAATAGAAAGTTGGTATTGCTTACATAAGGAAAAATCTGTAATGACCTATGACACTGTCAACTGAAAGAACATTTGAGGAAACTGCAAAAGCAGTTAATGCAATTCCTTGAAATGCTGTATAAAGCTGTGTCACAAATGAATGATTTATAAATTACTCAATGTCCTTCTCATCTGAAGGATATCTTTTAATCATGCAGTATAGTTTCTCAGTAAGAACGCCAAAAAGCTTGCTGGGTATACATGAAAATCTACAGCATGTTAACGAGGTTGGGGTCATTTCTGAAAACTGGAAAAAGTGGGAAAACATATGGCCTGATTTTACTCTCCAGCCAATTTGATTAAATGTAGTATAGATTGCTTGTAGTGTATAAGAGAGGTCATGCCCATTATATGAAAAGCTGAAGAAATTCCATTCCTTTAATGTTTTACATAGTTAAAATAAACTGTGTTAAAAAGTTTCCCAACAGTATATGACAGCTCAATTTAGAGGTGAAGCCTTTTAATAAAACCTCATGAAATGAATACTTTGGTTTATGCACTCTGTTTGTGTTTCCCACTGGAGTGCTTAGCATTATGAAGCTGTGGTTACTTGCTTTACTCCTGCAGAATAACATCACGAAAGGAGAGACCAGAGCTTTGTATCAGAAAATATCCGGAGTAGAAATGCTGATGGAGAAACCTTAATTTCGAGCTAAACTGCCTTCCTATTTGCTTTTAACATGCTACCATAAAGTATATTGGCTTGAATTACAAGATATTATTTAAACAAAGGAAAAAATCCACAGGGGTTTTTGTACATTAACCTATAGCTTATTTAAAGGGAAATTATGGACTTCAGAATTACATACTAGTAATATTTTCTAAGCTTTAATAAGAACTTTAAACTAAAGCATACTTTTTTGAGTTAAGCATATATGTTGGTATTATTTGGAAAAGGGAAAAGGTAATGGAAAGAATGAAAAGCAGTTTATTTGTATAAAGATTCTGGCACCAACACTCCATATGGAGACAGAAGTCTACTTTGCTACCATCTAAGATCTCAAAAACAATTCCTAGGGGATTAGTATGGTGCCTTAAACCAATTAAATGGTCAATATATTCACATTAGCAGACATAACTCTTTTCAAAAGCAGTATTAATTCTGATCCGCTTTCTCTGGCTCACTCTGGAGCTGTCTCTAAGGTGAGGAAGGAGATCAGGAAGCAGGTCCATTGCTCCACCGACCATTCTGGCCCTTACCTCTTCTAGACTTCCGCAATATCTGGCCTGACTACAACTATTGTAAGATTTCATTAGATATTTTATTTTACATAATTGAATGTAAGAGGCGTATTGAGCATGGCATGCAAATATCTGTAAATTGTGTGGGTGCTTATGCAATTATGAATCCCCAGAGCCCTGGGAAAATATGGTTACCTTACAAAATGTATCAGCTGATTTTGACAATATGTGTTGCAATTGGTAAGGTACCATGTCCTGGAATATGTGACTTCTGTTCTCTGCTCACTTATTAACTTCCCAATTGTGCCGTGTGGGAGCTAGTATTGATGTTTTTTTTTTCCTCTGAAAGTCTTAAATGAATGTAAGTTGATAGCCAAACTACTAAGTGAGAAAACAACTACTTGTATTTATTTCTTATCTATTGTAGAAATGTAAGGTGGACTGATTCTTAACTATGCCAACTTATCCAAGAGAAATGTAGGTATCATATGAGGTGGATGTCTTTGGTCATAAATAGGATTGACAATTATTATTTAAGAAAGCTGTCTAATGGAAATACATATGCAAATGCATTACTTTTCAAAGGTTTCAGGTCTTCATTCTCTGGGATGCTGAAAAAGTTTATTGAAAGCTTCTAAGGATTGTCCTCAATTTGTTTCTCAAGATTTCTTGGTCCCAGATTTCCACTTAGGGAGAAATGACATAATGATTCTCCTCAGTTAATCTCTAATTTGATCTACTCTTCTCTATTTAAATATAATTTTGGACTGGACCACTTGAAGCGACAACAACAGAAGAATTTCTAAACTGATTAATAACAACCAAGAAAAACCTTTGCTTTGTTCATTCTTTCAACAAATATTTACTGTATTCTGTTTCCCAGGCATAGGTTAGAACAGTGACCAAACTAAAGCCTCACTTCAGAGAAGCTTATGTTCTATTGAAGGAACAGAAAATAAACAGATATATAAGTTAATACATGTTTCCAGGTAGTAAAAATGCTATAAAAAACAATTAAAGTAGGATGACGAAAATAGATCTTGGAGGGGGTTGGGAGAAGAGAACAAAAATTCAGAAAAATCAGAGAAAATTAGAGATTAGGACACATCCTTCACACGGGGCCATGTGCTGGGTAGGAGACACAAACTTGTCATCTGATCTAATAGATATTTCACTCAGTCATAAAGAGAGACTAATAATTCTAACCACAGAATCTTTTCTATAACCCCATGTTATAGTAAAATCCCGAAAATGCCAAAAGATCTATATAAAAACAGATATGTTTAAAAATTAACATTCAGGATAAACCCGTTAATTTATTCTCAATCTATTCTTTAATCATATAAAGTGATTAGGTTATGAAGGGTACTGGTACATCAAAAGAATGGATTTTTTTAAACACATATTATAGTCATAGAAATAAGTGGCCTTTCCACAATGCTCAAATGTTATTGTAATAGATTTTGCTTAAAAAAAAATACATTACTAACCATATTACCAACCCGTAACATTTAAATATTAAATAACTTGAAACCAAACTGCTTTGCAATGAATTAAAGGTGCAAGAGGGGGCTGGGAGAAAGAAGACTTTTGTTTAAGTGTCCATTCTGACTGGGAAAACACATTTTGTTTCCTCACTTTCACCCTCCAATGACTCAGTATTGTGAAAGAGCTTTAGATTCTATAGGGTAAAGGGAAAACAAGCATAAATTCACACTTCACATGTGTATCATATCTTTACAATGGGAATTTGGGTTAATAAGTTTGGTTTAGGTACTTGAGATGTTTAAAGAAGAGAAAAAGATATGTGTTTAATCTAACTCAAGAGTATTCTTAAAATTCTAGTAGCTAGGCTCTGGGGAAACTAAAGACACTTGCCTACTCTCGAAAAGCATATGACCAAGGAATGTGAGTGTAATCACTATTTGGTATTGAGACATAAGAAGAAATTTTTACTGTGGCATCTCTCAGCCAATATTGGAAGGATCAAACTATGACACTCAAATGAAAAAAAAAAAACTTTACTGTATAAAATTTGTAACAATTAGAAAAAAGTTATTTCTATAATAGAATAGTTTATTTCTATTTTACAAATTTTCTTATGACTTTTATCAAATGTAAATTTACCACTGTTTTTTAAATTACTCACTTTAAAAGACATTAATTCATTTTAATATCCTCTGATATTTGTTTTATAAATAAAGCAAAAGTCAAGAAATACATAGTCCAAATCTAAAATTGTTTTTATAGCAACAACAATAACAATAGCTAATATATATTGGTTAATTGTTAAGCAGGTTTTAAAAAATCTGCGTTACCCCTATAAAACATTATTTTCACTTTTCAGATGAAGGGATGAGATAGTAGAAAGATTAAGTATTTTGTATTAGGTCACAGAACTAGTGAAAACATTATTGAAACTTAAACCAGGTCTCTAACTTGAAATCAGACTGTTTAAACAATAACTGTGCTAGTTCTGGTCATATAAATTAGTAAATTAGTATTAACATTTCCAACTTGAAATTTCTCACATTTGTTAGCATAAAGCTGAATTTTCATAAGTGAACAAATGTCCTATTAATCTATATAAAAATGGTAATCATATTTTAGTCTAAATGTAAATACCTCAACTAGAATGTATGCTTACATTATTTATCAAACAATTATTAAAAAAAAAAAACAGATGGGATCCTAGGTTTTTTGATGAAAGTATTACCTCCCACTAGGGAGCATTTTTGGAAATTTGCAAAGGTGATTGTCACAATGACTTCACAAAGGGGCAATACTGGCATGTGAGAAGCTGCAGGCCTTACAATGAGTAGGATAGTCAAACACAATTAAATATAGCACCTTACATTTTTCTCGAATTTTAAATATAGCATAAAAGTCCATGTGAGAAAAAAAAATTTGTAATTATCTGAGCCTACAACTTGTCACCATCTGACATGTGAATTGTTTTTATATAAAATATGCATAATTTTTACATAGTCTTTTACATATTTTCCAGATATATAACTATGATGAAAATCTGTAAAAGACTTTAGTTTATTTAGTTTGGGATTTTATCAAGAACTATTCACCATATTTAAAAATTATGCCATCTATGGCAGCAACACTCATGGTATTTGAGTCACCAGTCTTCATTTGTATCATTCTTTTTTTATAGCTGTCTCATGCAAACTTGAAATAAAGATAATTGAGAGTCCTTTAAATAGTATTATAAGAATACTATTAAATATTATGATATGCAGGTAATGCATTAATAAAGACTATAAGTATGTTTATAGTTCATATTCAACTTTATAGTCATATATTGCTCAATGATTAGAAACATTGTAAAAATTATATATAGGATTTATTTACTTATTCTTGTGTGGCCAGAGGTTTCTCATTCTTATTCTGATACTGCCCATAGAATTCTACCACACAACTATAACTTCTTATATTACTTTTCTTATTCCAATCAATCCTCTTTCCCCTGTGACCCATCAAAGGGTAGGGTTCCCAAGGTCTGTTCAAATATTCAGGTCTGACTGTATGTCGTGACATTTGGTTGGAATTCAAGGTAAATGATACACTGTGATTCTTTAACATTATTCCATTTTGTTTTTATATACAACATTCTTTTACAAGAATATTATACTTCTATATTTTGAAGAGCTATCTCTGCACAAATTAAGGTCATTCCCTACTTTCTATTATCGTAGAAAACTAAACCTTGTTTGTTAATATGTATCCTTTTTTTAGAGTAGTGACCACATGAATGTTCTATTCTTTTATTTTCTTTTCCTTTCTGCACAGACTGGCATTTAAAAATATTGTTATTAAAAGGAGATATTAGGTTGAATAAGGTAGAACTACTGGGCTAGACTCAGTAGCAAAAGAAAATAGATAATATTTCA
Source organism: Macroglossus sobrinus (assembly GCA_004027375.1). Classification (NCBI taxonomy): domain Eukaryota; kingdom Metazoa; phylum Chordata; class Mammalia; order Chiroptera; family Pteropodidae; genus Macroglossus; species Macroglossus sobrinus. Next base: position 19,542 of record PVKZ01001454.1, on the reverse strand, counting down.
GGTTCTTATTATAAAAAAGTCTTCTTGAATTTCTGTTTTTTTATATTATTGATAAGATGAAACATAGAATGATGTGGAGAAAAAAGGAATTATCCTAAATAAATGCTTTTGAAATGGCCAGTTAATGGTCAATTATGTAGAAGATACTGTATTACTTCAATTATGAGGTATTGTTTTGTATTATTTGACTTTCAAATAGTTATAAGACTTTACATCATATATATCAATAAATACATCATCAGTGACATTTATAGGGTTTTGGGTATGGCTTTCACATTTTCCTATAGATATGCATATGAAAAAAAAATAATCCTTTTTAAAACTCAGATACTTGAGCTAAAAGTACGTCATATTTCTTAATTTCAAATTTAGACTAATTCTATTAAAACAGATATAACGTTAAAAATGGAATCACACGAATATAGCAAGCAATTTTGCAACCAATAGCTGAAAATGCACTAATCTATTTAAATATATTTTTCTTTTATCAATCTATGGGATTCAGGAACCTAGTTATCTCTTTAAACCGATAAAATTTGGACGACACTATTTGAGCAGTCTCAAATCTTTGACCCTGCCTTGGCATGCAGTTGCAGGATAAAGTTAGCTTTACTTTCCTTAAATGAATAGGAGCAGACTTTTTGCAATCTCTGCTCATTACCCCTCAAACCATTTTGAGCCAATTTATAGCCACCGCTTTTCTGTATATCACTCTAAATCATAGGTATAAAAAATAGTTTGGAGGGAAAAATTTTTAAACGGTTTCGAAATGTCAGTTTCAAGGGGTGTTAAAAGGAAATTTAATCAACTTTCAACACATTGAACACCACCTTGGCATTAGACATCATAGATTTCCTTCTTACCTCCCAACTTCTGAGGCTTATTATTAAATACTTTCACAGCAGCAAGATCACAAAAACATTAGACTGCTTGCTTACAGGTATATCCGACTTAGTAAACTTAAAGGGACACTACCGAGGCTGGTAAAGCTGAAATTAGACCTATCGGCTTTATTCTGAAGCTTGGGCGTGCACAGTACGCTATCTGATTCACTTTGCCTGCCAGCTTTGTTCTCTTGAGCCAGCAGGAGGGATTGACACTTAGGAGAATCTTTCTCTTTTAACCCGTGTGCTGTTCCTGACAGCTAGACAAGTGGAGTCTGGCAGACAGTTAGGACCCTAGGTTTGTTGTTTATGGGTAGCTGTTGAGAAATTGGCAGTTTAACCAGGTATTCCCTGGTTATGATTTGTCCAAAGTCAGGAGAATTATTTAAATTATGTGTATAACTGCCTGCATAATTTGCGGGACGCAGTACAAAATGAAAATTTGTGGCTATTTGTTCAAAATGTTTAAGAATTTCAAAATAAAGATAGCAGGGGACTAAACCAAGTAAAAGGCTTTCTAAACATGATCTGTTTTGTTACTGCACAAGTTGTGCACCCATGCAGCTGGCTGTGATTATATAATTGCTCCTTGGCCCATATATACCTGTATATTTTCAGCAGAAAATATATAAAAGTGATTACATTAATAGCTGAACAAGTGAGTACACGTAACTCATATAAAAACAACTTTCTTTCACTGAATTTTTTTTAATGTAGAACCCAGGCCTAAGATAAAGATAAAGGCCCTAAGAAATTAAGATTTTTTTTTTTAATTTTAAAACATCAGCCAGTAACTAGGATTGTTTCGTATTTAATTTACATGAAGTTATGTTAGCATATCAAGCATAATATTTCAAAAAATTCTGAATAATGAAATGTTAATCCCTTTAGAATTCACATTTTGAAATTTTAAAATAAATGATAAAAAATATTTATACAAATTTAGTATGAATGTTTAGAAAAGAACAGTCTTTTTCCCATTTGTGGATTATTTTAAAATCCTCTCCCAACCAAAGAAATTAAAGAACTGAGAGATTTTTAAAGAATGTGGCAAATTTTTAAATTTTATTTATTTTGGTTCCAAGGATGCTGACTTTTGAGAATATTTTTAAACTAATTCAGTTTTTCAATGTTTAATAAACTGCACATTACCAAAGCTAAATCATTTATTTATTTATTTAACATTTATTTTCTGCTGTGTAAAACACTACAAACTTTTTTTTGTATTTTCCATTTCTTTTTAAAATGTTATCTCTTCAATAACCAAAATAATATCTCATAGAAACTTCTGAAATATTTTCAAGGCACTGAAGTCATTGGAGAAAGTTGACAATTGAAAGAAAATACACATTCCTAATCTGATTCTAACTATGTTAATTATAAATTTTATTTTAATGTAAAGATTTCTACTAGTCTGCATCTTGTATGGGCTAAAATGTAGATTAGTAAGTAGGTAGGTAAGAGCAAAAGTCTCTTTATTCTATGGTGAAAAAATAATGTATATCCTCATTAAATAAAAAATTTTAAAACACCAACTATACATAGAAACACAGAAAAATGATATAGAACCTAGTTTAAATAAGAGAACGTTTTTAGTGTGAGAATGAACAATGTCTGGTGGGAAAATAGACTTTACTGTGAAATATTGCCTGATAAAAATACAGACAGGATTCAGTAACAGATGAGGGACATTTAATTTATACTGAGGCAGTACGAAAGTCTTAATGGAGAGTACAATACTTAATTTGAGTCCAGACCTAAATCTGGAAGAATGAGTAGCCATTAGCCTGGCATAAAACATGGAAAGACATTTAGACAGAGAGAATAGAAGGTGAAAAGACATGTGTACGAGGACCTGATGCCATCCAGAGACTGAAAGATTCATGCGCCCAAAGGCCTGTGAGGCTATGGTAAAAGTGAAGATTCTAGAAACGACATAAGGCAGAACATGAGTGCCCTGTTAAACAGCTTGAACTTTCTTTTGAAGGCTCTAAGGAGTATCTAATGGATTTATATAATTTATTTTCTCATGATTGTAAAATTAATATATGCTTATTTTATAAAATTTAAAAATAAAACAAAACATATGCCACTTCTGAATGTTAAACAGGGAATTGACCTGGTCATATTTACATTTTAGAAAGAGTATACTCACTTAAAAGTATGGGGTATAGATTAGAGCAAGACTGGAGTTAGGTAAATTATTTCTGTGATGTTTATAGGGTAAAGTCTAAACTGCTATTAAAACACTAAAATTCAATGTTTTAAATAAGATAGAAAAGTTTTTCCTCTTGGAAAACAATCTCATCTCTCTTCCTGTTAACAATGTCCTAGTCTATCTTTTGTTTTATTATTATTATTATTTAATAAACTTTTATTTTTAAAAATGTACAGTTGATGGGAACAGTTATTCTTGTATCTTCACCAGCAGCTGCGTAATAGCCACCATTGGTGTTTCCGGTGTAAAATACTTGGACTCTGTGCTTTGAAACTATTTTAATAAGTCTTTTACTAAGGAGCTCCCAGAGGGCTGCCCTGGCCAAGGGTCTTTGTCTTTCTTGGCCGACTTTCCATCATCTTTCTTCTTAATGTTTCTTGGGAGGCATGATAAAGTTCTGAGAGCAGTTGCTATCACTTAAGCCTTGCTAAGATGGACCAAAAAAAGCTAGTCTATCTATCTAATGTACAGCTCAAATTTCCTCCCACTCTACAAATGTTTTCTTTTTTTTTTTGCTGGAAGAAATCTCTTCTCTCACTACTAATTTTATCATCATCTTTCTTTTAAAAAATTTCTCATGTTCAGCCTTATACCATAGCTATTGATACACATATTTACTTCAAAGGAAAGAAAAATGGAAACTCATTTTTACATAAGATTTATTTCAAATTCACTTACCATCTTAATCATACTCTTCCAGAAACAATCAAATTTGTTGATTTTCCTCTTTAAATTGTTATACCAAGAATCCAAGACAAAACAATCTAAAAAACAAAGAGTCTGTAATGTTCTGGAATGTTCTATATATTAAAAATTTTCTAATTTAACCAAAGATGTGTACATAAATACATGTACATGTATATGCATACATTTACATACAAACACTCTCACTTATGGAGAGAGACTGTACATTAATAATTTATATTGGCTTTTCAATCACCTAAAACTCCTTTTTTCTTTTTATGTGTTTTGCTGTTAACCCTTATGTTCTATATTCTGTGCATGGCCTAGCACAATGTCCTGAATATAATAACTAAATAAATATTAGCCCAATTAAATTATGGTGCTGAAATGTTGACATAATTATAGGAGTTGCTATTTGTTCCTAACAATTTATCCCCAATTTAATCCCTTATTTTTGTCTTTTAAGATCTTTTTGGAGATTCTGAAACTTTCAAGTAATGTGTTGGTTCATCCTCTCAACTTCAAGATATCTAAAACTTTGATTAGCATGCTATCATATATCCTCAAACAAGTCATTAGTAAAAACGCTGATATACCCGGTGATTTCCTGTTAAAGATATCCTTCTGAGGTGATAATGTATTCATAATCAAAATTCTTGAAATGCAATCATTCCATCATCAAACTATTTGATTATCCTACTCATAAATTCGTTTCTTGTTCACAGTTTGGTTGCTGCTGGGAAGTTCAGCTTAGTCAGGGCTTATATTTCTCAAACCCTTTCTATCTGAATGAGAAGGAGAAAGGGCAAGTAACACTCTTACAAATGGAATGAGTATGGATATGGTACACATGATTTTCAAGCTAAGGGGCTTAAGAAGCAGGTATCATTCTCTACTTTTTTTTCCCTTCAGCTGACCTGATGCAAGCTTGCACAGTGAACTCAAATTGCATTTGTTAAGCTACATGAACTGTAAAATAGAAGGAACCTGGTTCTCTGAAACTTGAGAGATGAACACGCAAAAATGATAATTTTTTTGAATTCTACACAAGCAAGAAACAAGCTTCTATCATGTTCGAGCAATTAGATATTGTTTTTGTTTGTTAGCATTATTCTAGTAATATAGTTGTTCATACAATTACCTTTCTTTATACTTTTTCCTTGTTGGCAGAGACCACCTTCCTTTAAAGAGGCTAAAATTTCCAGATCCTCTTATTCCCAGTACTCATTTGAAGCTAGAGCATGATGAGCATGTGACCATTTCTAATCCAAAAAACCTAAAAGTGAATTTGCTTGGTGCTTCTGAGTAAGACATTTCCTTATGAAAAAAAAATTAAAATATCTTTTGAAGAGAGGTTCCAGAACTTTTTGTTGCAACAACCATCTTACTTCCCATGAAGTAAAGTCCAAAGACAAAGGCTTAAATGACAAAGTAGATATGTTCAAAGGAGCTTGAATCCTTGAAGATGGCTTTAAGCCAAGGAAGCATTCTGTGTTTGAAGCCATGTGCTTTCCTCTCTGGTATATTAATTCTATCTTAAAATCATAGGTTAGTCTAACATGACTTATTTTTATTTAACATGTTTTGTTTACTTGCCGTTACCACTTTATTTTTCTTATAAATAATTTAAAAATTTTGTTCAAAATCAGTGTAAAGTTCACATGCATACAGTTTGCTAAACACATTCTTTATAAAAACCAGAATTTATTTGACAATATTCAATGACCGTTTGTCTACAGACCTAAAATTTATTCACTCATTGTTAGTTTTCTTTCTTCAAAAAGCCTTCCATTATGACCAAAGGGACTAAAAGATATATAGACTTGGTATATGTCCAAAAAGAATTCAGTCTTATTCCAAGCCACATGAACTCTACAGGATGCTATAAATATTATTTACAACTGGATCACTCTAAGTCAGTGTCAAGTCCACTTTGCATAGGAACGAGAAATTCTTTTAATTTACTTCTACTTTCCTTGTCTACCTTTCCCTTCCTTGCATTCCCCCTTCCCACCCAGGCTTTTTGATTCCACTGCTCCTCTCTTTACTAGAAAATTTTATTTGCCTGGGATATACACCTTTTCTTAGAAGTCCACGTATAAGATAAACAAACCTATCCCATATTTAATACTGTTGATCTCTCATAGTACAACCTTCTCCAGAGAGCTAAAGATTTACAAGGAAAAAAAGAGAATATATAGTACATGAATCCAATTCTTTATAAGTTATTTTTATATAATGATTTGTTTGTTTGTTTATTTTTGCCTCTGTAAAAGCTTCTAAAACATGAGATTCCATACGTAAGTTATTTGAGGGACAAAAGGTCTTGAAACAGTATTTCTGACTAATTACATTTATTTCCCCACACAAACACAATTCAAAATTTTGAACTGATTATTATATTGAGTAAATATTATAACTGAAAAAAGGTCCTTATTAGAATGTTGTATTATACTACCAAAATATTGCCATTGTCTATAATTATATTCAACAATTTGCAGTGGAGAGAGTAGTAATGAGGTTTTCACTGAGAAAAATGCAATATTTTAGAAAAGTATTAATGCCTTATAGGTTGGTATTTTGTAGATGTATCATGAATATTATATTTTTAAAAGCCAGCCAAAACTAATTAGTTTAGTAAAACACCAGTTAAATAATTGTGTGAATTTAAATTAAATTGGAGAATTTAATATAATTCTCCAAAATGTAACATATTTCTCTCATTTGCTAGATATTCCAGAGGATATAAAGATGGATAAGACATAGTTCTTACCCTCAAGAAACTTAAAATTTAGTGAGTGAAATCGGAAGTACATAAATAAATATCCAGAGGAGAAAGAGCTAAATCATTAAGAGCTAAATCAGTAAGATAAATTTCAAGTATGACAGACAGTAAAAGGTTGGAGGAAGATTCATAGCCAAGGTAAACTTTGAACTAGATTTTAAAAGGTATATAAGATTTTTATAGGTTATTGTGATGGGAATGAAGTGTTACTTCAGGTGGAGGAAAGAGCGTAAAAATATCCTAGAGACAGGAAAATAAAAGGCAGGACTGGGAAAGAGTGAATGGTCTTAGAGTGTGTGGAGAAAAATGCAGACCACAAACACACACACACACACACACACACACACACACACACACACACACACACACACACGGATATCATGCTTAGAAGGAGTGATTTTTTTCTTGTAGTCATTGAGAATCCATTAACATTCTTGGTCCAGGCAGTTTCTGACTTTTCTAAGAGAATCTCTCTAGGAGCTGTGTGGAGGAGAAGCAGGATGACACTAGTGTGCTACCATCACAGCAGGGAAAAGGGTTAATAAGAACTAAAATCAGCAGGGGGAACAGAGAGATTTGCAGTTACTTGTAAAGGGAAATAATGATCAGTTTAGGAAGAACAGTTGACCTTGTAACTCCATGTTAACTACAGCATTATATGGATATGGAAATAAAATTCTGAGTAAATTTTTATATTTTTGTCTCTACTAATGAAATCATATAGTTCCAGAAATTAAACCACTGTGAGACCAGGAAGGTGATTTCCTGTTGGTCACTCTGAAAATTCCATTTCTTTTCATTGTATAATCTTTTTGAAATCAATTACAATTTTCTTTCTCTACCTTCATTTTCTATTTGTGTATTTAATTTTAAATCCCAAGAAAAAAAGCAAGGTTTTATTGATACTTAAAAATGTAATGGTGTAAAAGATATCTGTTAATCAAAACACTCTGGGGTTTACAAAGTATTATTTTATCTTATCAAAGAATTAACTATAGGCACAAAACATTCTTAATTTTTATGAACCATGGTAGCTAAGTTGGGTCATTTGCCAGGACATGGGCTCTTGACTAGTGCATGGCTTAAAAGAATAATAACATAATGGAAGCTGTCAACTCTATGACCATGCAAATGAATGCCAAGGGTCTAAACACCAAATTATTTTTTCTCTCCACTCAAAATCCATTGTTAAAATTTAATTTCTTATTGTCTGTTTTCTATTTAACTAAATTATTTTTAGTTAAATAATACAAAGGATATATAAAGCAAGGTGGTGGGAACAACTTATAATATTGCCATTACCATGACTTCACACTAAGAAGAGAATCAGAATCTAAAATTCTGATTCCAGATTTAATGAACATTGTTCAGTTATAGATAAGAAACTAATTGAACTGTAGAACTAGCAGATAACTTTTCATTTTCATCAGATCTCTAAGGATCTTTTTGTTGACTATGGTTAGAAAAGATTTTAGTTGAAAAATGTTAAATGGACATTTTAGAGATTCATAAACATTCTCATTTATGCAGTCTATACATAATTTTTTTAGTTCTACCTATTTAAAATACCATCAATTTCATTTAGTCTATTAAACTGTAATCTCACATTTTTCCTACCTAAAATTTGTTCAAATTCTTTCTGCCACTTAATATTTAATCTTATGTTTTTTAATTTGTACACATTTTAATTTAGTTAAGCCTTAGTTTACCCAAATTTAAAATGACACTCCAAATGCCCATCTTGCTGGATAATGCACTTCATTTAATAAGATGATATAAGTAAAGCATACACATTCCAGAAAAAGTAATGACTATTATGACATTTTCCAGTTCTCTTTATCCTTTAAGAGATATGAGGCATTCTCAAAAGAGTTTCTACTTTACAACATATTTAATTAATTTTTGTCTAATTCCTTTAACTCTAGGCTGGCATACTATGCTAATTTTCTAAGAAATAAATTAAGGTAAAATAGTCTTAAAATAAAGTTAAAATCATTGTTTCTTGTTTTTAATTTGTAGAAAAAAATGCTTTCTTAATTTTTTTCTATTGCCATTTTTCTCCAATAAATTTGGTGCTGGTAGTGTTTGCCAAGTAGCATAAGCTGATGATACAATAAAAGAACAACCAAAAAATTAACATGAATAGAAAAACTGAGAAATGCTATGTCTTAAAAATAGTTTTTTATTAGCTTCTAATGCAGAAAATAGCATAAATATAATATTTTCTGCTACTTACACTGTTCTTATTGCATCTGATAAAATTATACACAGATTTCTATTTATTGTCCTCTCCAGAGTATCAGGGCTTCTTGATACTTTGCTTATCTTTGGAAATATTCTACAATTCAGATTTTTCAAAAAATTCAAAAGTATCTCTCCAATTGATACGTTAATAAGACTATAAAAAAATAGTTTTAACAGAAGAAATTTTTTAGCAAGACATAGTCAATTCAGTTTTTTTTCCTAATTGTCCTTTTGTTAAGAGGATGATGCTATTAAAGTAGGAAAAAAAACAAAATAATTAAAATAAAAAATAGGAAAAAATAAAGTAGGAAAAAAAATAATAATTAATACAATTAAATCTACCAAATGGAAAGTCAGTTAATTTTTAGAATGTATTTTATTATATTCTTATAATGAAATCAGTTATATATGTAGAACTGATTTGTTTTACAGATATTTTTTATATATATTTATCTTTATAGATAAATAGACATTTACAGAGCAGAAGGATCTTATTCTTTAGGTCAGTGATCTAATAAGAACAAAAATTGACCAAAATTATTTTCAAAAGGTTGTTGTGAAATATAACAAACCCAGTCTTCCAAAGATTATATTACCACCCTGCCTTAAACCACTTGTCCCTATGTGAAGCAGTAAGCATATAATGGAGTCTGCATCTTAAGAGGTAGAAGTCATCCTTTTAACCCATTGATGTAGTCAAAGACATGAGAGCTTTGATTTCTGCAACCACATGAGACCAGATCACCACAGAAAAGAAAATTCTATCTTAAAAAAAATCTTTTCTATAAACACTCTTTTAAACTACTTTTTGACGCCCTATCACTTGATATATTATACAGACATATATATCATATAATATATATCATATATATAATAACTATATGTACTTAAAATGTACCTAAAATGTACTTAAAATGTATACTTAAAATGTACCTAAAATGTACAGCATAGCTATTGAACATATCTATGCCTTACATAACCATCACTTAGATGTCTAGAATCTATCTGGCACTATATATAGTGTCAATAAGTAAAAAATAGTTGTCACACCTAAGGGCTACTCCTCTGCCACAAGAATTTTACCAAAGTTATGTTTTAGTGTTTCTTGGGTTTAACTTATCACATATCTACATATTATAAGACATTGATCAAACACCTCTTGCCCTCATTTAATAAACAGTAAAACTGAGAAACAGATTTTTCTGTGGTCTGAGCACCCCACCAGACAAGAGCAGTTCTGGAAAACCTGACTTTGACTCTGACTGGAAAGCCTGACTGGGTTCTCTCTGTAGGCTTGCAAGTGCATATGTGTTTCTGAGGACCTCACTGACTCTTCCCAAGTTATTTCACTTGACACTTTACTACTCTTCTATTTTCTGCTCAAGAATTCAGAACTGAAGACCAAAAAAAAAAAAAAAAAAAGGTTTTCTGCAAAACAGTTTTTTAAAGGAAGTTGCTCTTTATAAACATCTAAATTTAGAATTGACTGGGGAAGAAGAAATGAATCTTCTGTAATCAAGAATTGGGGAGGAAAAATTTTCTGTGTTCCCAGATCCCTATATAAAACACTATGTCTGAAATAAGAATTACTATCATTTATTTCCATTGTTGCTTAAAAAAAGCTTTAATTGGTCAACTTTTCTTGTATGTGTAGGGAAAAATAATCAATTTTGGTGTCAGAATATAGGAGTCATACAATCAAGTTAGAACTAAAGGTCACAATATACAAAAACTATTTTGCACAATAACTAACATTACAAATATCACTATGCCAATAAGCATAAACACTAGAAGACTATTTACAAATATTAGTCTTGCCACCTACTGAATTTGTGATATTAAGCAAATTACTAAACCTTGTGAACCTCAGTTTTCACTCAGTTAACTGATGGTAATATCTACCTGAAAGGTTGGGAAAATGAACTTGGCCTGGTTTTGGTAATGTCTCAATAAATCAAAACTGCTATTTATTTACAATTAGAGTAGGGCAAAAGGAGGCTAGAGTTCCCACTAGAATGAAGAAATCTGATATAAGAAATAGAAGAACATTTTAAAAAGTCAGTTTATTACTTGAGGATCTCAGAAAATTCAAGGGAAGAGAAAGATGGAAATGAAGAGAAAAATGACAACATTAAAATACAGTATATAAAATACATTCCTTAATCAGCCATCCATATTTATTAGATTTTTAAAAAGCATCCAGTGCCTTAAAAGGTTTTTGAGAGCTGTGCTATTTTTAATAAAGTCTCATGTGAAGCACCAAATAAGCTCTTAAAAAGCCTGGAAGTGCAATTCCATTCAATTTCTATCAATAAGAATTGCCCAGGTGTAATGTACTTCATGCAGCGCATATCTAGAAAATGAACCCACCACATTCTTCACTAGTGAAGGCTTCGAGATGCCCTTTCTGGGGAGCTATTCCCAGAACATGTTGGAAAAGATCAGAACGCAAATATGGAAATCACTAGCATCTTTTGATTTTAAAATGAACCTTGTTGTGCATTTACCTGGTTGACATGAATGAATAAGACTCAAAGCATTGAGTAAGATTTCATAAAAAGTACTATTTTCTTCCCAGAGGTAACACAAATAGCTAAGCTGTTACTAGACATTTTTCTCTCTTTTATGATTTGAGGAGAGAAAATAAGTGAATTCTTATAAGCAGACCAGTTTTTAAAATATAGCATGATTTGGATATTTTTTTATAAGCATTGGTCTCTATGATTCACGGAAAATTTCTTCTTACATATTAAAAATGCCTACATTGTCTTTTTAGCAGTCACATTACTACTATGTGTTTGATATGAGGAGTGTTTTATAATGAGGGATATATACGTATACTCAAATCTAAATTTAGCCTAATTGAATTTTCAGAAAGTTGTAAAATACTGTTTTCAGATTTCTCTCCAATGGATTAATCTGAAAAACAACTGGGACTCAATTTAGAATTTCCTGGCAGCAAGCAAGAGAAATGTCAAACTCACAGTTTTACTTTATTGAAGGAGCTCTTAGGAGTCCAGTGGAAAGAATTGTGTGTGCCTTGTAGCCAGAGAGCAGTGGGAGGTAATATTTAGTTTATTAATATGTCTTTGATTTTTTTCTTAGTGTTGATGCCTGGCATTAAAATCCAGGACCTTGATCCAATTCTCCTCCTGCCCTCCCTCTAATGGAAAAGAGCTATGAAAACCAGATAAAGTTAACAAGATGTTGCATAAAATCAAAGTGCATTTCAATAATCCCAAGACAGTCAATATATTCCATTTGCCTGTGCATTGGAATGGCTCAGCAAATTATATTCCACTTGTAAATATCGAATTTTAATATCTGTGTGCCAGCAGTGCACATTGTTCTATATACATTAGACAATGTTCTTGTCCTCTAGAAACTTCAGTTTTTGTTTTCTTGATGTTTTTCTCATTTTATACTTTATGAATATAGTAAGAGCCATGGATTTATTAGCTGTGTATTGGATCTGAGTTTCTTAATCCCCTTTTTATTGAATTGGACTCAATTTTTGAAAAATTAGGGTAAAAAGCACAATAGTAAAAGTTGAATTTAGGGAGTAAGAAAATTGTATTATTAAATAAGAGATAAATTCTGATATTTTAATGGCTAATAAACTATTAACAATAATTTAGACAATTGTTACAAAACTAAATTATAGATTTTTTGCTATATTAGCATTTGCCTAGTTACTCAAGAGACAGCCACCAAAATATCAGTGAAACATATAAAACTTTGGTTGAAATACTAACTGGATCATGAAAGATTAATTGTGTATTTAGTACTTTATCAGAATTATTTTAATAGAATAAAATGAAGGAGAGTAAAAGACCTGGAGATATCCCTGCAACTTAATTTTTATCTATTAAGACACTGCCTATCTAGTCTTTAATATGATATAATAGAAGTATAAATTTCTTGTTCTGGAGGCGGGATCTTACAGAAAATCATGTGACCTAAATGACAACACGATACTCTCTATTCTTAGGTTATTGGTAATCTGGTGATAAGTTTTGTTTTGGGTTTAGTATTCTTCATAGACTAAACTTTTAGGGTTTTTCATTATTTGTTATTAGAAAAAAATATTATTTAAAGAAATGTTACTTTTACAATATTCTCTTTCAAACTGCTTTTGTCCATCTATTCTTTATGCCAATGCTTAAATTCCAACCCACATTCAACTCTATTTCTCATCTGTTGTTCCCCTATATTTTAGAAAGGTTTTGTTCTCTGGTATACATAATACAATCCGACATAATAAAGCATTCATACTCACTACATAAAATAGGTGAGGGAATAGTCAAAGTTATCTTGCTAACATCCTTATGTTTTTTGTTTTTGTCTTGTCTGAAATAATTTTGATGACGCAAAAATACATCTTAGAGATGCAGATTGCTCTCCCCACACCACTTCTGAAGGTGGATCTGTTGCCAAGGCTATACTACCACAGGTACTAGGCTTGGTCAAAATAATAAAGCAAAAATGACGAAAGGAGAGTTGAGGTGAGGGAAAGTTGAGATTCATTTGTAAGTCTAAATATAAGAAAATAAAAGCAAAAACTAAAGAAGTTGATCTTCAGAAAAAAAATGATATAGAAATGTGGAATCTCTGAAAGAGAGGGAAAGATAATCAGGGCAAAAGAACAGAATGTGAGTAGGGCTCTGCAGACCCTGGAAGAAATGGAATGTGAGTAGGGCTCTGCAGACCCTGGAAGAGAAATTGCTTTCTTTTCTGGTGACTTTCTGTTCACATTCCAGTACGTATGTCTTTTTATTTAACTCCGTTTTGCTTGAGGTAATTTAAGTCATTATTCTGTACAATTAAGAAAAGCTTTAAGAAAAACAACTGTCGACAATGAAAAAATAAGTCTTAAAATGTTAAACTGAAAAATCATTGAGCCATAGAACCGTAGATATCATCTTGTACAACCTTGAAATGTAGTGAATAGAGGTTAAAAAGACATAAGTACATTTTAAATAATACGATAAAGATAATATCATAAAGGTATATAGGTGGTCTACCTTTTTTAAAACATTTCAATAAATTTTGCTAATATTATTTAGGGTAAGAATGAGCATCCCTATTTTACAGATGAGGAAATAGTTATTTTCCCAAGATTACATGCCTGATATGTAGAAAATTGGGAATCCCTTTTCTAACAAATTAAAACTCTATGTAAATAAATTAATGGAAGGCATGTTGATCATAAAATTCTTTGTCCCTATAGCATGCCATCCCTCAAACACTAACCATGTCTATTGTAAGTAGTTTTAGAATAATAACACCACACATTTTTGGAAAATATTTTTACTTATTCACATATATCCAAGAGATTTACTTTAAAATTATCATAATAATTATGTTTGGATGATAATGAGGATAATGGTGGTGGTGATGATGGTAGTGGTGATGGTAGTGATGAATGCCTAGTTACCTACCAGATATCTCAAAATGAACGTTCCTCTGCTACCTCACTTTGCATTTCTAGAATAAATCATCTTGCATCTATTATTATTATTATTATTATTATTATTATTATTATTATTACTATTGGCAGATGTTCACTCTGCTTGTAATTCCCAAGCTCAGAAACTGAGAGTTGTTCTTGTCTTTTCTGCTTAACTCATTCTCAACTTCCAAAGAGTCACCAGTCCTTTACACATCTTGTCTTCTAAATGTATCTTGGAAAATCCGCCTATGTCTATGCCTACCTGTACTGTCTGTTTCGACCACCAACATCTCTCTTTGGAATCTCTGAGTGTACCTTAGTAGGCTCTCTGAATCTAGCCTCCTAATCCCAGGATGGAATGCTCATTAATCCTTTTTACCCCTAGGCAGAGTGAGCTATCTCAAGTAAAATTTGGAAATTTGGTATATCTGCTTAAAAAGTATCAGTGCTTAAAATCCACAGTCCTTAATATAAATTACTTGTTTTCGTCTAGTTCTCTCACTCTACTGTATTCTCGCTCTAGTCCTAGCACACTGTATGACACACTCCCAGAACGCTATGCATTTGAATTTTCAATTACCACTCCTGCTAATAGCTGCTGCTGTTGCTGCTGCTGCTGCTGCTGATGGTGGTGGTGGTGATACTACTACTCCTTTCTTAATTGTTATCAGAAAAACCAAATTGGCAATGTATTCTCATCTATAAAGTTCAGAAGTAGGCTCTTCAGGGCTTTTAGGGTTAACTAGAGAATTAGGATATATACTCCCTTTTCCTTAAAGTTCTGTCTATCTTATAGTCTAAAATTGTCCTTTAATTTCTAGTCACCATATTCATACTCTATCCAGGAAGAAACAAAATTGTCCACTAGTCTCCACTGTCCAGAAATTATCCATATTATCACTCATAGACCCATGGTAGGAAGGGAAATATAATCATAATTTCAGAAAGGTTTGTGCTCAGCCGAAAACCATGAATTCTTTTACTAAAGTGAAAAGATTGTTTGGGTTTTTTTACAATGAAGTTGTATGAGTTTTATATATATATATATATATATATATATATATATATATATATATATAGCATATATATATATATAGCATATTAACTCTTTATCAGACAGATGGTTTGCAAATATTTTCTCCCATTCAGTATGTTGCCTTTTCATTTGTTTTCTTTCATTTGGTTTCTTTTGCTGTGCAGAAACTGTTTCTTTATTAAAGGTCAAGATTTGCTGCCTCTCTTATCTCTTAGTGGGAATCTCAAAGCAGACTGTTGTCCAGAAATTAAGCTGTGACTAAGATTAAAAGTCATAGTAAATCTAAAATGTAAAATGGAGCATAAAATCTAACTCTTTGGGAATATTATGATATAAATATGTTTCACAATCCTAATGCACAGCTAAGGTTTTCAAGGGGGTTCAACTGTTCCCTAAAGTTACTATTTGTTTTGTTTTGTTCTGTTCGTTATTGAATGTAATCAAAAGCCTTTGGTTACATGACTAAACTACATTTTGTCCTCGAGACTCAACAGCTCATTTCAAACAAAATTTTAAAGGCAGGAAATTCTAAAATTACATCTTCAATGGTTCTTCAAAACAACAACAACAATAATAAACCCCTTTCAGAAGATTACTCTCCTTAACATTTTATAATAACAGAGAAGAAAATTCAAAATATTTTGCCCTTTAAGATTGCTAAACATTTTAGAAAAGTCTCTATATGCTTAGTATGAATTTGACTAAATAATAACATTAAACTATATAAACTCCTTAATGATAGGAGTATATCTTATTCAAATTTTCTATCTTCAGAATCTGGCCCAGTGCCTGACATAATAAATGGAAGCAACAAAGAGGACATGTGCGCGCGCGCGCGCACACACACACACACACACACACACACACACACACTAAATCTACTTTCAACTCAGTATCCCATATCTATTTTTAAATTATTTTTTCTGAAAATAATTACATTGTATATAATCAATTTTATAATCTATTTATAATATAATTTTTCTTTTCATAAATCAAATATCTCAAAAGATAATAAACATGTCATTATCCAAAATTACTTATTTCTTCTTTATTTTAATTATCTTCTGTCTATCTGGCAAAAAATAGTCAGAATCAATTTCTGTTGCCATTATGCTCTCCACTTTAGCTCTTTTTCCTTTGCTCCTTGGTTTAATCCCTTGACAATTCATTGGATGTTAAGAGTGTGTACATCTCTACCACATCCCCACATCTGCTCCTTTATTGCTGTCATCACTATCTAAAAGCATCTTGTGTCTTCATTTGTTTACATGTGTACTGTGTCATCTATCTTCCTGACTGAAATGAAAATATCAAGAGGGCATGCATTTTGTCTACCATATTTAACCTTGTAGTATAAGGACCTTGCACATAGTAAATACACATGGACATACCTGAAAAGAAAGAGGAAGGGAGGGAGGGAGGAAGGGAGGGAGGGAATGACGAAGTAAGAATGAATGGATGAAAAGAAGAAAGGAAGGAAGGAAGGAAGGAAGGAAGGAAGGAAGGAAGGAAGGAAGGAAGGAAGGAAGGAAGGAAGAAACAAAGAAAAGTTTTTAAAAGAAAAGGAGCCAGAAGGAGACATATTTTCTTTGTAGGCTATAAATTTACTGAAAGACTTTCAAAAAATAATAAGGTTCTTAAGTGGTTTTTTAATATATATGATTGGCCAAAGCTCAGTTTTATGGCAATATAAAGCTACAATAATTTTTTAAAACTGTGCACCCTGTAGTGCTTCACTGTCTAATAAGAGTACAGAATAGTTCACCCACTAAGCAGCATTAAAAAAGTAAATTTACATAGATCCATTAGTATTAACAAAATGAAATTGGTTTGTGACCTTCTATTCCTTTTCTTTGGATTTTTGAGATAGATAATAAAGACATTAGTAATATAGAATTTTAATAACTAATTAGCTCTAACCTAATAAATTTGTTATATTAATGTTTTTAATCAATATTTAATTATCTTTCCACATTGGTCTTATTCTTTTAATCTACTACCACAGTTTTTAAGTATTCTTAAAGTTATTCATTTTTGAGGTATTTTCATTTTTTACCAGTTGAAAGAAAATCTATCTGCAATGTTTATTAAGCACCTAGTATGTGCAAGGATCTAAGAAAGAAAGAGGTTAACAATATTCAAAACTATAGCTAGTTCTCCACTTAGGAAATATAGAACCATCTCCATAGTATGAATTGATAATAAGCAACAAGTTAGTAAACAGTCAAGTGCTATAAAATTTGTGGTTTTAAGTTGGAAAGATAGTCTCAAAATAGAAATTCAGAAAGATATATGAGGAGAAATTTTCATGCACTAGGAAACAGCGAAATTAGAAGCACAAATAAGAGAAAGATCAGATGTATTCTTGAACAGAGTATAGAATATTGAATAAGGGTAGTATTTGGAGATGAATTAGAAATTGGGTTGCAGTTAGGTTAAGGGGATCCATAATAGTCAAGCTAAAGATTTTAACTATATGCTATAGTGTAAAATTTAAACAATTTCACAAAATAAATGTTTACAATTCTAAATCATACACCATGAATTTAAGGGTAGGTCTCTAAATGACTCATTTCTCAGTAGTTCATGAAAAAACTGTAATAGAAATATTGCCTTGGTTTCATATAGCACTTCACCATCTAAGAGCTGATAGCTGTAATTAAGAAACATTCACTATGTGTAAAGCCCATACACTTTATTCATATGTGTATACATATGCATGTGACCATTCCTCACTATAGAATAGATATTATTTAGCAATGCATTCTAAGTATGCTAGAACACAATTTTTGAAACATACTAAATATGAAGAAAAGAGCTGAGATATTGGTTAACAACTTCATATGTACACATATATGAATATTAGTTTTAAAACTAGTAGTGGAAGAAGGAAAACAAGAGGAAGACAATACTTACTAAGTACATACAGTATATTACTCACTGTGATGGGTGCTTTATTGATGTGACTTTCATATACTATATGAATTAGAAACCTCAAATTGCAGTAGGGAGACTTGAACTGCTGCTCTACTCCAGCAACATATACTTAGTCCAGACTCCAGGCAGAATTTTATCCCCTCCCCTGCAACACACAGACAGCTATGGGTCTGTATGCATAATTTCTGGAGACAGTAGGATGGCAAAGCTTTAACCACCTAATGAAATGGATAAAATAAAAAACATTATGAAGGTTGATTATATTATGTCATGTTGATGGAAGCTTTAAGTCGGACCAGTTAATTACAGTTTGTAAAAGCTGCACATCTTTGGGTTCAATCTTTTGCCCTGACATCCATAAGATCATTCATATTGTCCACAAGTTAAATGAATATTGTATGATTGACAGATGTTAGCCCTTAGGGACCAAGGGTGTCAGTTCAAGCCTGAGTGAAAACACAGTGCGGGAAATCCTAGAGTTGCCAGTTTCTCCACAAAAATCTGGAGAATCTTACCAACACAGACGATTGCTCTTATGTGACAAGAGAGACAATGAAGGATTTGAGTTGGTGAGGAAAGTGAGATCAGAGGCAACAAAATGCTTGGGTTCTCTCCTCCAAGACAATTTCATTTCTTTAAACTCTACGACTTAAATACTTACCATTCTCCAACCTAGATCTTAATCCCCAGGGCCTCTTTCAGGCTGCCTTAAGGAAAGCTCCATGCAGATGTCCCAAAAGCAATTCAAACTTACATGTGCAACAACACACTTGGTTTCAGAGAAGGGCTTGGGTGGGGGTTTGGGGACATATTTTTCCTGTGTCCTTCAGTTGGTACATTAACGAACTCTCTACCTAACACCAAAGTGGAAATCCGAGAGTCATTTAATTCCTATTTTTATTTGTCACATTCAATCACTTCCAAATCTCATCAATTTTATCTCTTCAACTTAATATTTCTCCTTCAATTAATGTGTAAGTTTAATGTTCTTACTACAACAAAACCTGTTTTTAAGATCTCCATTATCTGAAACCTCTTTTTTTCTCACTTATTCCCTTCTAATTTCTTTTATTTTTTCCACAGCTCAGAAGCCCTGACTGCAATAACTTTTTAAATAGCATTCTCCCTCCCTTGCTTACAAATATTTTTTTTTTTATTTTTCTTGTAAACACCAGAACCAACCAATCTGATTGATCATTTACTTTGGGTAATGCTGGGGGGATTTAATCAAATGGACTTATGCTGTGATAAATCCCTAAACTCATGGCCTCTCATTGCAATGGCTTGCCACTACTTTTATAT
>PVKZ01001453.1:220000-394062 GCA_004027375.1 Macroglossus sobrinus | reverse complement strand
TACTTTCAGAAGCATCTCTGGGCCTATCTGACTCCTATCTGACTATTTTGTAACTACCAATTTGTACTTTTTAATCCTTTCCCCTTTTTTACCCACCCCTCAAACCCCCCTCCCATCTGGCAACCATCAAAATGTTCTCTGTATTTGAGTTTGTAACTTTTTTGTTTCTTCATTTATTTTGTTCTTCAGATTTCACATGCAAGTGAAATCATATGGCATTTATCTTTCTCTGTCTTACTCTACTTAGCATAATGCCCTCTAGGTTCACCCATGTTGCTGTAGATGGGAAGATTTTATTATTTTTCTATGGTTGACTAATATTCCATTGTATATGTGTGCCGCCTGTTCTCTAACCATTTCCATTCATTAATGAAAACCCAGGAAGTCTTCATATCTTGACTATTGTAAATAATGCTGCAATGAACATATGGATTCTCATTTCCTTTTGAAGCAGTATTTTGGGTTTCTACAGATTAACACCCAGAAGTGAGATAACTGGGTCCTTCTTTGTCCCTTGTTATAGCCTTTGTTTTAAAGTCTGTTTTGTCTGGTATAAGTATTGCTACCCTAGCTTTTGTTTGTTTGTTACCATTTTCATGAAACATCTTTTTTCATCCCTTTACTTTGAGTCTGTGTGTGTCTTAGGATCTGAAGTGTTTCCTATAGGCAGCCTATGTAAAGGTCTTGTTTTCTTATTCATTCAGCCACCCTTTCCTTGGATTGGAGTATTTGATCCATTTATATTTAAAGTAATTTTTGCTAGATATGTAGTTATTGCCATTTTATTATTTATATTTTGGATCCTTTTTTCCTTTTTCTTAAAGAAGTCCCTTAAACATTTCTTGTAATACTGGTTGGTGTTAATGAATTCCTTTAGCCTTTCCTTGTCTGAGAAGCTCTTTATCTGTCCTTTGATTCTAAATGATAGATTTGCAGAATAGAGTAGTCTTGCTTGTAGGTTCTTTGCTTTTTGTCACTTTGAATATTTTGTGCCAATCTCTTCTGATCTGCAAAGTTTCTGTTGAGAAATCAACCGACAGTCTTACAGGAGCTCCCTTGTAGGTAACTAACTGCCTTTCTCTTGATGCTTTTTAAGATTCTCTCTTTGTCTTTAACCTTTGTCATTTTAATGATGATGTGTCTTGGTGTGGGCCACTTTAGGTTCATCTTGTTTGGGACCCTCTGTGCTTCCTGGGCTTATATGTCTATTTCCTTCACCAAGATAGCAAAGTTTTCCATCATTATTTCTTCAAATACATTTTCAATTCCTTGCCCTCTCTCTTCTCCTGGTATACTTACAATGCAAATGTTGGTATGCTTGATGTTGTCCCAGAGATCCTTTAGACTATTTTTATATTTTTAGATTCTTTTTTTCTTGTTGCTGTTTTCTGCTACCTTATCTTCCAAATTGCTAATTCAATCCTCTGCTTCATTTAACTTACTGTTGATTCCCTCTAAGGTAGTTTTCATTTCAGTTATTACATTCTTCATTTCTGTGTGGTTCTTTTTTTTATGCTTTCTATCTCCATTTTTATGTTTTCTATTTCTTTGTTAAAGTTTTCACTGAGTTCATCTACTCTCCTTCTAAGTTTATTGAGCATCCTCATAACCAGTGTTTTGAACTCTGAACCTGGTAGATTGATCATCTTCTTTTTGTTTATTTCTTTTTATGGAGCTTTCTGCTGTTCTTTCATTTGGGATACATGTCTCTGTCACCCCATTTTGGCAGACTCTCCATGTTTGTTTCCATGTATTATGTAGAGCTGCTCTGTCTCTCAGTCTTAGTAGAGTGACTGTATGTAATAGGTGTCCTATGGGGCCTAGTGGGTCACATGAGTCGGGTGTTACAGGTGTGTCTTTTTTTGGGGGTGAGTGTGCTCTCCTATTGTAGTTGAATCTTTGTTGCTTTTTGCACATTAGTGCCTTTGGAGGGATTGACCCTTGGGCTTATTGGTTGTGAGGACTGGTCATGACTACAGTCAAGAAGCTTTTGTGCAAGGGCTGACCCTATGGAGTAGGATTCACTTTAGCAGGGCTCTGTGCCTGGTGAGTCTGCCCTTTGGGTGTGTTGTTTTTGGATGCAGTCCCATGTTATACTCATGCCAAAGGAGGTGCCAGGCATGAAGGCCCTAGGGCCTCCTGGAGGGGTTCTTCCTCATGCCAATTTCAGCTGCCTTCTGTGGTATGCCTGAACCCAAGTGACATGATCCACCAAGCAACCTGCAGATGGCTTCCACCTGCACTGGGCTTGAAGTGCCTTGAGGATCCTAGCTGTTAAAAAAGGCCGGCTGCTACTTGCTGGCCTTGGGGATACTCAGCAAAAATCACGGGGCATGTCAAGGCCAGATGCTGCTTTTTTGGATTGTGTGAATCTCTGAAAGATTTTAGGAATGTATGCAGCATGAACCCAAGGCAGATTGTTTGTATGGAAAAGCCAATGGAAGTGGCTTGGGTGGGCCTGCACCCAAACAAGGAATGCTGCCAGCACATCTGTCTGGAAGAAAGCTGCCCCTCCAGCCCTTTCTTTGAAGCTAGATAGCTCAGTTTCTCCCTACATTTCCCTGGCACCTATTGAGCTGCTGCTCCAGGGATGAAGATCAGAGTAAGTGAATCTGTCAGCGAGTAAATTTATATGTGGGCCTTTTAAGAGTAAGACCTGAAACTCCAGCAGTCTTCCATCTCACTCAGCCACAATCTCTGCTGGTTTTCACAGGCAGAAGTTATGCAGACTTCTCTTCTCAGCACTGGAACCCTGCTCTTGGGAGCCCAGTATGAGGCTGGTACCCCTCTGTGGGGACCTCTTTAGGCAGGATATCTCTCCTGATTTTTAACTGCCACACACATGGGTATAACTTGTTCCATGTCTCCGTCCCTCCTACCAGTCTGGAGGTGGCTTCTTATATATGTCCTTAGTTGTAGAACTTCTGTTCAGCTAGACTTCAGGCAATTCTCAATGTTTGTTCTGGAGTTTAGATATAATGTTGATGTGGTTGTGAAAGGAAGCAAGCACAGTGTTTACCTACTCTATTATCTTAACTGAGTGCAATTTATGTTTTGAATTGTGCTATACAGATTCTTCAAGATGATACTTTTCCTTCTATCTCTTTTTCCTCTCTCCCTTCCTTCCTCTCTTTCCCTTCTACCCCTTCTCTCTTTCTTTTCTTTCTTTCTTTCCTCCTTTCTTCTTAGAAATCAAGTATCAACAATTTTTCCCTTGTAGCTACTTTGCTTTTCCCTAAACATAACTTTAGATAGCATATTCATGCTTTTCAAACTGGAATATATATAATTATATACTAAAGTTATATGAAGCTAGAGGCTAAACAAGGACCATCTTCTCGGAATACAAATTTTAGTCAAGCATACATGGTTTTATGGTGCTAAATTTACTAAGCACTACATATGAGCCAGGCATTTATTCCTCAAAACAACCACATGAGGTCAATATTATTATTCTCACTTTAATGATGAGGAAGCTCAGGGTTATGGAGACTAAGATACTAAGTATCTTGTCTGAGGTAATGGCTAATAAGCAGTGGAGGCAGCCTAACTTGAAAGCTAACTTGAGTCTAACTGATGCCAAGTACTCTTAACTACTATACTCTACTTCTGTAAAGCATAGATACACAGTAGAAAGCAAAATTAATATACATAACATTTAAACATTTTTCAAAACATTAGCCAGCTACTTTAAGCTACATTGTCCTCAGCCACTATGGCTATGGTTGTAGAGGAAAATGAGAAGCCCTACAAAAAATGTACATAACTGGAATTGGATGAAATTGGCAGATTCAAGTGACCCCATTCATACTGACTAATGGAGATTGCCTTTTGAGCATCTGATTCTTGTACTCTATATCACTCAGTGTCTCAAACAAAAACAGATGGCACATTCAAATTAAAAGAATTTGATAGATGTTGAATTAAGGGGCTACTTTTTCTTCAGCTTTGAGATATAATTGACATATAAAGGGGCTTTTTATGTAAAAGTAGATGAGACATGAGATGTCTTATAATGGGTAGTGCAATAACTCAGAGTTAGTAGCAACAAAGCTATTACCAGCCTTAAGCCTAAAGGCACAAAGTGAAGAATGGCTATTGAAAGGGAGGAAAGAGTAGTGTGGAGAAGTTTGCCTTAAGAAGAGCATTGACCTTTGGTTGAGGGACACAGCCACCCCTAGGAAACTGCATAGTGGGAGAGCCAAGGGAATCTATATTCTAAACTAGCTCTCCTCCTTCCCTCTGACCTCTTGTGGGAGCTTCCTATTGGCCAAACTCAGTCAAATGCCAGAGGGCAAGAGAGCTGGTTAATGTAATCCATATAGTTCAGATTACAGAGGGCAGAGAACAGGAAAGAAGAGTGGAGAGAAGATTGGACAAGGAAAATAGAAGATATCTAGCACAAATCCCTTGGACAGTGCTGTGTCAACAGAAACCTACCAGAATATCCTGTTACTCCTTTCTGCTGATACCATACAGACTCACAAGAAGTGACCTCCAAGAGAAAATTCTAGCAGTTAGATAATAAAATTCAAAGTGTATTAATTAAGATATTGCTAGCTTCTCTAATCTGCAAACTCCAAATTCTCAGTGACATAACACAATAAAGGTATTTATTAGACCAATGTGAATGTTCCTGATTGTGAGGGGCCTCCGCATGAGCACCAAGTACCTAAATCCTTCCATCTCATGCTTATTACCTCTTCTGGGCAATTGGAATTCTCTCCATTCAGTCAGTGGATAGGGAAATAGACTAAAGTCATTACTTTTTAACTTTTTTGGCTTAGAAATGATGCAAAACAATTCTTCTAAAATTCAGTTAGTGAGATGGTCCTATCTAGATATGAGAGGGGCTGGAAATGCAGTTCCTGCTGGATAGCCACTATCCAGCAATAACATTACAATACAAAATGGAAGCAGTAATCTTGGGGATTATTTAGACATCTTTGCCACAGATTGCTTTGCAGACTGATATAAACAAGTTTTTTATACACTCTGACAAATATCCTATCAGCTGTTTAATCAAGCAGTTATTGCAGGCTGTTATATGGTAAGCATTGTGTGGAAGAGAAAGAAAGTATCAGGCAGGGGAACTACCCTTAAAAGACAGTATTTGTAGAGGCATCCAGGTAAAATAGCTAAAATTGAATCAATTATTCAACTGTTTTCCAGTTCTTCATCCTTGGTACCATAGAATCATCTATATATGAATAATTGATTTGTTACTCACTTTATCTAAATTTTTGCCATCTTTCTACACAAACTCAAATAATTCTACTATCCTGAATAAAAATGATTAATCTGTTTTGTTAAACCACCAGTAATATTTGGTTATTTAGAAAATATAGTCAAGCATTTTGTTTGTAGCTGTAGTAGCAACCTTGTATCTCTTAATCACCAGCCCCCTCATCACCCTTCAGTATCCTCAGGCCATTCATTAATCTAAAGGAATAGTAATTAAGAAGTCTAATTTTATTACCTCATAAAAAGAAAATAATTTCAATTTATTATATAATTTTACCTCAAGGTTTCAACCCCTTATTTAATTTTCATTGACTTGCACTTTTTATTTTATTTTTTTCCATATGTCTTTAAGGGCACCTTACTCTTTGAGATTGAATTTTGTTTAAAATGATAGTGATATATAGGTCAGGTTTGTTTTGTAAAAGTCACAAGCTTCCTGGAAGAACACTTAGCAAGGGGACTGTGAAAAGGCTAGAATCCACAAATACAGACAAACACTTGTATTCCTGAAATGTCAACCTCATGTTTTTCTGGGAGGAAAAGTTATACTTCTAATGAAGTGAATATGTAAAATTTTTTTTACTCTTCTAGATGGAGAAATGCTTTAATGGGTTTTAAAATAAATAAAGCAGCAGCTGCTGCTTGGCCTGCTAATGAAGAAATAGAGGAGATGACATAGAGTCCGCAGTTCTTTTACTACCTTATAATGAGTCTGCAAAAATTTCAGCATCTTCTTCTACCCAGCCAAGAGCTACTACTCTCATGAAGCAAGACCAGCTCCTTTGAATTGTATCTCCTTTTCCTGGCCTTTTCTTATGAGATACTAATTAGAAGTGGGAAGGTTGTAGATTTACAATAGAAAGAGAAGCTTGGAGTTGACTATAAGCCCAAGATTATGGTGAAATTACCATTTCTACAGCTATACAAATCAAATGTAATTAAAATAAAACATCTTCCAGAATTCACTGGTCATGGCTCTAAATACTGGCCATACTTCTAGTACAGCCTCTTTACCATTTCAAAGTAAATGAAAATGGATTTCTCATCAAGATGACAGGGTAGATAACACTGTGCTTACCTATTCTCACAGCCACATCAAAATCACAACTGAACCTCAAAATGATCATCGAGAATCAGTTGAAGTCTAGAAGAACAGAGATCCTACAACTAAGGACATGCAAAAGATGCCACCTCCAGACTGGTGGGAGGGGCAGAGACACTGAAAGGTCTGGTCCCATGTGTGGTGGTTAAAAATCAGGAGGATATCTCTACTGCAAAGGTCTCTGCAAAGGATCGAGGGGTCCCAGCCCCCACACGCACCCTAGCCCAAAGATCCAGTACTGAGAAAAGAAGTCCCCACAACTTCTGGCTGTGAAAACCAGCAGAGATTGTAGCTGACTGAGATGGAGGGCTGCTGGAGTTTCAAGCACTCCTCTTAAAGGGCCCATGCACAGACTTACTCACCGACAGATTCTCTTTCTCTGAACTTCAGCCCTGGGGCAGCAGCTTGATAGGCACTAAGGACATACTGGGAGGAAATGAGTTATATAGCTTGAAGGTAAGAACTGGAGGGCAGCTTTTTCCTAGACAGAAGTGCTGGCAGCATCCATTGTTCCTTTGTTGAGCCCTCCCCTGTCTCAGCCTGCAGACTTAAGCAGCCACCATATCTGAGTTTCCAACAACCTGGCTAACACTGGTTGCCCTACATTGATGATTTTCTGAGATCCTGCCCCACCCCACTTTCAGGCTCACCCATGCTGCTTTCAGAGGCTTTCTGTAAAAACAGCCTGTTTTGGTTCATGATGCAGACTTTTGTAAAATCTCTCAAAGTTTTACAAAATCAAAACAAGCAGCATCTGGTGTGCCCTGTATCTCTTACTAAACAGCCCCAAGCTCAACACTAGTAATAGCTGATCTCAGTCATGGCTTGGTCTTTTGACACAACTCTAAGACTAGGTGAGTGGTAACCATCTGCAGATTGCTTTGTGGATCATGCCAGGTGGCTCCAAGCAGGGCACAGGAGGTGACTGAAGTTGGACTGTAGTGGGGCCCCTTCCAGGAGGCCCCAGGGCCTGCATGTCTGGTGGCCTGCTTTGGACTGAGCCTGAGCATCACCCAGGGCTACATATGAGAATGGCATACCCAAAGGGCAGACTGGGCAGGCACCAGAGCACTGCTAAAGTGAATCCTGCTCCATAGGGTCAGCCCCTGCACGACAGTTACTCTACTGTAGTAATGATCAGTACTCACAACCAATCAGCCCGAGGGTCTGTGTCAAAATTATTGTAGCCCACTTCAAACTTTCCTAGGCAGTTGGTTGCTCTTTCTCCTCTTGGTTCTCACAGCACTCTGTTTATCACATTGTATGTGTGAATACTTCATCCAATAACCCAAGAGCTCTTCTCTACATCTTTGTAGTGCCCAGTGTCTATCTTTCAATTGGTTGAATTGAAACATGTATTCAGCCATAATCTATCTATGCAAATGGTCTCATTTCACTTTAATTCTCAACACAATCAAGTAAATAGGCATTGTTATCCTCACTTTATAGCTGAGGAACTCCAGACTTACAGGTTAAGTGATTTGCCTTGGTTTACATAGGAAAAGTAGTAAAGCTAGGGTCCAACTCTAGTCTGCCCACCCATCTTTTAAGTCAATGGCTAACCTATTTTAATGGATAAACACAATGGTAGTGCAGAAGGAGTTTTTGTTGTCAAGGCCAAATCTCTCTTGTTACAAATTAAGCTTATGTCTTCTTTTAACATGATACCTTAAAACATACTTTTCATAGTAATTTTAAAACATTCCTATTCCATGCTCAAGAAAACTGGAGATTCACATATTTGTTACATTTCTACATAGAATAAAACACTTTTCTCATGCTAAATATCAAATTCTCAATGAATATACCAGGACAAGGCGGAAATCTGTGAGCCAATTTCAAAGCCATAGATTAAAGTTAGAAATTAGAACACCTAATGAAGTTTGCAGGAGAAATCAGTCCAGGGGCCCTCCCAGTGATGATTCAGAGTTATTTAAGCCATTATCAAAAACTTAGACTGAGAATCCAGAGTCAGTAAAAGGGTCAAAGCCATGTAGAAGCTGCCATAGAATCAGCCACCAGAACAACCCTGAGTATGGTTATTGACCAAATAATGATAAACAAGTTGAGCCTGATGAGTCAATCCAGGAAATAGGCAGGGATAAATAAAAGTTTTATTATCCTTGGGGAAATCAGGACAACAGCTGTGATATGAAGAGTCATAACATATATCAATTCTGAGTTACAATTCTGAGTCTAAGCTAATCTAACAAAGTGAAATCACAGCTATATATAATATCTACCAATAACTACACCACCCTGACAAAAACACTGTTTTGTAATTGATATCAAAGTTGTTAATTATCAATATAAATATTTGGAAACTGTTTACTTATTCAAGTTTGTTAGTTTCTTGGCAGTGAAGAAATGAAGAAGGAAAGAATGTATGTTTTAGCCTAAGATGTAGACCCTATGGCTAATTATTGCTATTATCATTGAACATTTTTTATTTAGATCATTTCATTGTGGAAACAGTAATACTAGTCAATTCTCAGCTACCAGGTAGAATAGTTCTAAATTGTTTCTGACCAATTCATTCAAAACAATTGACTATTTTTGTAGATGCTATCTTGGTATAAAGAGAGTCATCTTTTTCTCCTCCCTTAATTTTATTTATTTATTTATTTATTTATTTATTTATTTATTTATTTATTTATTTTAATGATGACATTGGTTAATGAAATCTGGTAAGTTTCAGTTGTACATTTTAACAATGAGGCAAAAAATATATGTATTTACATTGTGTGTTCACCTCCCATAGTCAAATTTCTGTCACCACATATTTGACCCTTTTTACCCCATCTGCCTCCTTCTCCCAACTGGTAACTACTCGTCTATTATCCATGTCCATGAGTCTCTGTTTGTTTATCTTGTTTGTTTGTTGTTTTTGGGTTTACATCTCACACATAAGTAATATCATGTGGTTTAAACTTTTTCTGTCTGGCTTATTTCACTTAGCATGATTATCTTGAGGTCCATCCATGTTACAAATGGCAGTATTTCATCTCTTCTTATGGCTGAGTAACATTCCATTGTATATATGTAACACAGCTTCTTTAGCCAATCATCTATTATAGGACGCTTTGGTTGCTTTCATTTCTTGGCCACCGTGAATAATCCTGCTATGAACATTGGTGTGCTAATATCTTTTCAGATATGAGTTTTCAGAACTTTGAGATAAATACCCAGTAGAGGGACTGCTGGATCATATGTTAGATCAATTCTTAGTTTTTTTGAGGAACCTTCATACTGAATGAGAGCCATCTTTGAAACATGGTTCATAATATATACAAGTGTGTCTCTAATTTTGCAAACAAATTTGCAATAGAGTGTCTTTAGTCTCAGAACTAATCTACAGGCACATGATTGAATTCAGTGTATTTGAAAAGTCTGTTTCTAAATTGTCCCAGCTTATTCAGATGTCCTCATATAACCAAGAAAATAGAATTTCTAGTTATCTTCCCTTGAGGGGTCATGGTCTTGGGTTAGTGAATTGGAGTCACTGATTTTCCATCATATCTAATTCATGAGCTCTGTCTAGGTTTTGTTTAAAACTTTCCTTTTTCACCAAGGAGACTGTCTTCTTCTCACACAATAAAAGAGGGAAAACCTAATTAGAAATAAGTGGAGAATGAAGAGTTATTTCTTCTTCAGATTCATTTTGGCTCCAGAGTGAGTGCACATACTCAAAGAAGTGTTTTTGTAAACCTCCCTTCCCCCTCCTCTTAAGTTCTTAGTTGGCTTACCCCATGGTTCTGACTAAGTTGGAACAATCCTCCTGGGTATGCCTTTCTCTTTCTGGAGAGAGATCAGAAGAAGCAGGATCAGATCGTTTGACTTTGAGCAGACTAAGGTTGGGGTTGTTATCTCATTTTAACCTTCTGTTTTTGGGATAACACATCTTTTGTCTTTTAAGTGCCCTTAACTTAGAGTGTCTGCTAGGATGTCAGAAGACACAGTGAGAAACAGAAATTTTTGTTCCCACTGAGAATTGTTTTCAGAGTTTATAAAATTTGGCTGCATGTCTAGGATCCAGTTGTTATTTGCAGGGTACTTTTGAGGAAATGTCCCAATAGACTATTTTTAAGCATATGTGCATGTTGCTTCACCCACATAAATCTATTTTGCATTTTAAGTGTAGTTCAGAGTTGGTCCATAGGTTTATTAGTCTAAGAGCCCCAAAGAACAAAGTGTAACATTTGTACACTCAAAGAAGTTCAAGAAGAACTCAACAATCTGAGGAACATTCTTTTACAGACTGTTAGTTACTCCTTTGACTACTATAAATATGACTGCATTTTCAAATCTCCCTATAGGCCTCAAGGCCTTTGCCAGGGTCCTAGGCACTCTCAGATTTTTTCTTGCCTGAGTTTTTTCAATAAGGAGAAGTCATACTTTTTATTTCTAAGCTCCCTTGAGCACACTTTCCTCCTTCCCTTTTTTTTCACCTACATTTTTTTCCTTTCCATAACTGGCCACATACATAAATAGATGAAGTAGCTGTGTGCCGTGATTTGAGAGGCACCACCATAGAGAACCAATAAAGATTTCTGCTTCTCAAATGCAGTGTTTCTTCTAAGAGTTAGACCTATTTCATAAAATTCTTTCTTTCCTTGCAACAGCAAAGCCTGAGTTCTTTGCTTATTTCCTTTTCCTCCATAGCTGCCCAGCTTGGACTCTTTCCCTTTGAACTTGGTTGCAGATTGGAAGACAGTCACACACATTGGTTTATGTTTTCTCTATGACTACTTTTGCATTTTAAAAGCAGACGTGAGTAGTTGTGACAAGAGACTATATATGGACTATAATGCCTGAGATATTTACTACATGGTACTTTCCAGGAAGTCTGCCAATCCTTGCTCTAGAAGTTTGAAGGCTAATCACTACAGGAGAAAAAACACGAATAGCGAACATGGAGACAGTTGTTAAATTTACAAATTCTTATGTAATGGCTTCTGCAGGCTTTAGCTCTAGCTACTCTCCAGGACCTAACCTAACTTTGGTCAGGAATGATTAACAGTCTCCCAGTCTAATACTCTGGGAAAGGACCTTAGGTTAACCATGTTTTAGAGGAGCTCCAACTTTGTGTTCCAGCTCTAACTGCCCTGAAGAATTTATTTCATGATTATTTATTTTGTCTTGTTTAATTATCTAGTACCTCCAATTCTACTTTGTCTGTGTCCTCTTGGGACAGGCCTTCTGCCATAAACCCCTAACCCAGTTGTCAAAACCCTATCTGCCAACATATTTTCTGTATTTTGATTTCCTACCTGGATTTCCAGTGTTATGGTCTAGATAGCAGTTGTCATATTCTGTTCAAACTTGGGTTACTCATTATTTCATTTTAGTTCTCCCAGTGTCTACTACTGAACATTAAACAAATAATTACAGAGTCCCTGCAAGAAGACTCCATCTTCTGTTCTTAGAGACCAATGTTGATTTGAGTTGGGGGCTTTCATCTCCCTAATGTTATCTCTAAACCACCCCATAATGGATTAGAACCTTGGAGGTCCATGAATACCAGGCTTGGTGGAAAAAAGATGTATCGTATAGTCTATGAAAACTCATGGAAAATTTGACTCATCTGACCTTTTTAAATTGATCAATGTGATTATCATGGCCATTTTTTATTCTCCCATATTCATATTCATAGTATAATTTTTGCTTGCTTTTCTCACTCTTTTGTTTATATTTGTTCACTTTGCTTCTGATTATTGAGAAATAAAGTAAAGACTGCAGAATGAGGGTTTGTTCTTTAGAATAGTTTACACTGGTGTAAGTTGTGAGGTTATGACTTAGAGGTCAAATTGTAGCCCTAATCTCAGCATTTTAGTCCTGTAATCTAGTAAAGGCAGTAGAAATGGGAGACAGAGTCCTGAATAGAGAGTGGTAATCCTATTTTGTCTTCTTCTGAAGTAGTTTGAACAATTCCTAACAGAGTATGTACTCACAAAAGCATTTGTTAAATGAATAACTGAATTTTTAAAATGCTGGCTTAACTCATTTACTCAATTATCCTTATCTTTAGGTTGTTAGCAGTGGGTTTTTTTTCCTTAATACTCCACTCTGACCAAAGTAGTTAATCTTCATCTCTCTTTTCCTCCAACATGCAAACAGCAATAAAACACAGCCTGTGCAATTGAAGAGCATTTTAATTTCTTTCTAAGTGGGAAGTGTTTTAAGTAACCCCAAACTGGAAACTTTGGGGTGGAATGGTGGTTTTATGGCATTCAATAAAATTGCTTGCTTGAAAAGAACTTTCCCTTCCCTGAGAGACTTAAATGACATGAGAGTGAAGTGAGATGATGATAAGTTAAATGCTGAGTTGGGTTTCAACGCAGCTTGGGTTCGTAAGGCACAGTGTGCCTGGTCTTGTCAGATGGATGAATCTTACTGTAGCAGACTGTTCACAATACCTACCAGCTACACCTCATAGGATGAAGCCCAGAACTGGTGGAGAAAATTTTGGGCTGTCTGATCAGATCCCATCTTGGCCAGTTTTAAGATGCAGTGACTATTTATCATCATACAGATATATTTCAGTGATATTGTGAGTTTGGTTTCAAACTACAATAATAAAGCAAGTATTGCAGTTTGGCAAATTGCAATTTTTTGCTGTTTAAGGGTCTTGCCTTCAATTTGTAAAAAAAAACACAACATCTGTGAAGTTCAATGAAGTGAAGCACAATAAAACAAAGTATTCCTGTAATCTTTTTGAGCTACTGGTCATCTTTTTATAGGTAGGGAAACTCAGACTCAAAGAGGTTAAATGACCAATCCATTAATCACCCAGATAGACTTGGGACTAAACTCGAACTTGGCTTTCCTGATTCCCCATGTCAGGGTTCTTTTCATCTTCCCACGCTGCCATTTGGACTGTGATGACACTGCTCATTCTCATTGGGCTAGCTTGGTTCTATGGCTATTTAAACCCTACATTCTCTGGCCTTGCATAGTCATGCTACAATCCAGTAACTTTTCTTTTTTCCCACAAAGTAGACTAAAAGACCATTATGCTGATGAAGTTTAATGTCCTAGTGGTGTCACCTTCCTTCATACTAATTGGGACCAAAATGAATTGTATTCCAAAAACTGAGAGTTAAAACCACCAAAGCCTGTTAAAAATGTGAGCACCAAAAGAGCATATGTAGGACTTTACTGCTTAAATGAATATTTTGTCCTAGAATGAGCAATGTTGTTAGGGATCATAGGGAAGATCATGGAAACAGTTTTGGAAACTTTGGATGCTGGAATTAATTGTCTTCAGTTTCGAAAGGTCCTATTTATCTTTCTCATTTATAGTCTAAATTTGGTGAAAGGGAAAAGTTGCTCCTAAATAATTGCAGGAAAATACACAATGTTTTAGAGAATAAGCTGGCTCTTTGTGGAATGATCCATCTCTTGGGCTAGCTTTGTGTGGTGTAAAGTCTGAGAAATTCTCTTCTCCAGTGCTCTCATTACTACTTCAGATCCTTTGTCAAGCCAATGGTTTGGGAGTTTTCTTCAAATAAGTCTCCAGTACTTATTCACAAATAAGCACTAACTGTGTTTCTTGGTCTTTCATCTGAAGATGACCCATTTCACATGTGTGTGAATACATTTCCCATAATTATCCCAACAGCTGCATTTTGATGATCTGCCTGGGGAATAAGTGTCAATGGATAAAATACAGTCAGCTCATCTCACCAGTAAATAATGTGCTCTCTGGTTCTACCATGTGAAAATGAGCTTCTCAGATGCCTTTTGTCTGGAATAATTTCCAGAGAAGAATGAGTGATTGAGACTGCTGACACTTTCAGAACAAACAATGGATGTCTTTGACAATTGCTCCAACTGGTTTGTTTTAAGATAAGCTCATACACCATGTCAGGTGACTGATTCCACAGTCATTCAACTGTTCCCTTGTCTTCCTGTTTTCACACATTACTGCTGCTGATGTTTGAATAAAAATTCCTAGCAAGGAAAGGAACATGCTCTACAGTTTCTTATATATGAATAAAGCATCTTTCTTCATTATCAAAATTGCTATAGAGTTGCTTGGAGACAGATTTTGGGAAATGTGATTGGCTATGTCAGGTTTCAAATTCCAGATAAATATTGAAGCAGGTTAGAGATGAGGTTTTAAAAAGTAGCAAATGTTAATATATTTCTTTTAATTGGTTTATTTGCCTAATTCTACATAGAACCAATTAGGAAAATGGTGACTCTTCTTTCTTTATGCAATTAGATGAAGATTTGGAGAGCAGTTGAATTTCAAATAGAAGTAGTCCTTGCATCCAATGGCAAAATAGTGTTTGTGTATTTAGGGATAGGAGTTAAGGTTGCTTTTACTTTAAAACCAAGATTCTCAACTTCTCCCAGAGAAATTGTTGTGAATAGGATCCCTAAGCTCTCCTGTGGTGTATGCTTTGTGGGAGTGTTGGAGATGTCTATCTTTGGGTTCTCATCAGGTAGAGATATAGAAACCAAGCCATACATGGGCCAGGTACTTGAAAAGCCCATGTTTAAAATTCTGAGGGATGTATATGCTGTACTCATCCAATCTTACTTCTTTAGCGAGAAATTTTCTTCCTGACAAGCTGAAACAGTCTAGAGAGAATCTTTCTCTGGTTGTCTCCTGATTATAAATTAGTTATTTATTCAGTTGATACATTCACCACAGCCATCCTCTTCCACTTCATCTTAAAGTATTGTAGTATAGTAATGGCTCTCAATTTGTTCATACATCCTTATTCCATGTATAATTGCCTTCCACACTCACTATTGTTTTGGTTGTGTGACTTGCTTTGGCCTTTGGGACATTAGCACATGTAATGGGAATCCTGTAAAGGACACCAGGTGAAGAAGGTTGGGCTAGCCTGCTGAATGAAGAGATACATCAGGACCAGTCACCCCTATTTTCCAGTAATAACCTACCAACTGCCAGACATGTGAGTGAGGCGATTCTAGATCTTCTAGCTGTTAACTGACTCATAAACTGACCACCATTGTAGAGATTATCCCAACTGGTTTATTCCAGAAAAAATTATCAGAGCCAGAAATAGGGTGAAGCAAATGAAGTGTTTAAGGTACAAAAGTTAAGATGTTAAAGGTCAAGATTATGCAATTATACTGTTGACAATTGAACAATTCTGAGTGAGTGCCTTCTTAAATTTTGTGCCCTAGGCATGTTGCTTATCTCACCCTAATCCCAGCCGAGAGAATCCCCCATGACCCACAGAACTATGAGCCAAATGAATGGTGGTAATTTTTTAAATTTTAATTAATTAATTAATTAATCAAGGTTTTAAAAAATCAATACTCTTAATAGTGCAAAACAAAAAAAAATTGTTTGTTTCATTTTTCATTTGTTGCTTTCTGTTATCTCAAATATGAGTAAAATATGGTCCATGTACCTTTTTGACTTATTTCACTTAGCATGATACTCTCAAGATTCATCCATGTTGTCACAAATGGTGGTATTTCATCTTTTATTATGGCTGAATAGTATTCCATTGTATATATGTACCATATCTTCTTTATCCAACCATCTATTGAAGGACACTTTAGTTGTTTCCATGTTTTGGCTACTGTGTATAATGCTGCAATGAACATAGGGGTATATATATATATATCTTTACAAATACATGTTTTTACATTTTGGGGGTAAATACCCAGAAGATAGATTGCTGGGTCATATAGTAATTCTTTTCTTAATTTTTTGAGGAGCCTTCATACTGTTTTCCATACTGGCTGCACCAATTTACATTCCCACCAGAAGTGTATGAATTTCTCCATATGCTCACTCAACATATGTTATTTCTTGTCTTATTGGTAACAGCCACTTTAATAAGTGTAAAGTGGTATCTCACTGTAGTTTTGATTTGAATTTCCCTAATAGATAGTGAAATTGAGTATTTTTCCATATATCTGTTGGCCTTTTGTAAGTTTTCTTGGGAGAAGTGTCTGTTTAGGTGTTTGCCCATTTTTAATTGGATTTTTTAATTAAAATGGATTGTTTTTATTGTTGTTGTTGTTGTTGAGTTGTATGAGTTCTTAATATATTTTGGATGACAATACCCTTATTATAGGTATTGCTTGCAAAAAATGGTGGTTATTTTAAATTACTATGTCTTGGGATTATTTGTTACACAGCAATAGATAACTGGTATGCATTAGCTATTCTATCTATCATCTCTTTTCTCCTTCCCTCCTTCTCTCTGTCTCTGTCTCTGTCTGTCTGTCTGTCTGTCTGTCTGTCTGTCTCTCTCTCAGCAGGAGCCCTGAAGGAAGTGAACTGCAAATCCAATCAAGTTATTGAGCTCTTTGAGAGTAGCTACCCTGTTGCAATGAATGAACAAAAAGTTTTCCACATAAGCTATGGATTCAAAGTCCTCACTTATTCCTGACGTGCCTTATTTTAGGGGTTGATAACGTACTGGTCTTCACAAAGCTAGTGTCCACTGATTTACTACTAGTAAGATGTAGCTGGATCCCTTTTCTACTTGTTATATATCTGGCTCAATTTAATGAACCCACACTCACATCCTTGGTCTCCTCAGCATCACTCATGAACCTCCTAAGCTAACTTGACCCCTTTGTTTCTTTAGATCCTTGGTAATGACATTCTTTTTGCTTAGGTGAACATTTGGGTCTCCTCTGCCCTCCTTATCATCATCTTCGAATGTGAAACTAAGAGAAGCTAGATTAACATTATACAATTTCTCTTTATTCTATGAAAAAAAAAACATTAAAATTACAACATTGGTTATTATCTCTAAATATTTTCAGTCTTTTTAAGAAAAGGTAATATAAAGTATGATTTAAAGAAACAAATTCTGAGCTACATTTAGTTCCCTTTCCACAACAAACTTCAAATAATCTACCCTATGTAGTATTTACTCTGATGATAGAGAAAATTTCTCACACAATCAGATATCAAAGAACTGACCCACAGATTCCTGTTTGGGTATTTCAAGCAGTTCATGCAACTTCCATCCTCTGATGACTGGCCTGCTTGCAACTTGTCAAGTTCTTTGCTTTTATATCCAATTGCATTATTTCTAATTGAAAGTATCTAATGAATTACCACATCATACTAATTTCAGGGTTTTAAAGGGTTTCACCTTTTATTTTTAAGGAATATTGTGTTCTTTTCACTTGGCTCTTTCCATTTTTTTTAGGAGCTTTCTTATATCTTATACTTTCTAGATCCTAATGAAAATACTAAAGAAAAGTCAGGATCCATGACTTGACTTTTAGACATTTTGATATAGTCTCTTTCTAATCAAGCCTTCTCTTTACCTAACGAGTTGTCTTTCGCCTGCTGTAAGGTAGGACTGGGGTCTACTAATAATGCTGCCAAGCCTTCCTGGTTCTTGGTGTATATTACATTGTCACACTATATTACAGTTGTGGATGCTTATTTATATCCAACACCTGAAAGTAAATTTTTCAAGTGTAGAAAAGGTATCTCATTTTTCTCTGTATCCTCAGCACAATGTCCTACACATAGTAGGTGCTCAGTAAATTTGGTAGAATTATTCTATGAATGAAAGAGTGAGTGAATGAATGAATGAATGAATGACTAAGCCTGAGAGCTAAAGCTGGAAAACCATTGTGGCCCTTTAGGGCATATAAGAGAGAGGTTAAAAGAAAAGGGCTTTCGAATTAGACCTGTTTAATTCTCTAACTCCAAATCATACTACTAGCTGTGTGGCCTTAGGCAAGTTACTTAACCTTCTAGTGACTCAATTTCTTTGTTTCTGGACACAGTGCCTGACACATAGTAAGTACGCACTCAAAAATGTTATCCTCTCTCAGTATTGGTAGTAATAGAAGTAGTAACCATAGCACCTTTGTGTTTTTCTTATAAGTTTTCACTATGCAGGGCTCATAATGATGAGAGTACAATGACATTGGGATAGCTCTGCAGTAAGTCACCTGAAACAATTGAAGCAATTCTCTCAAAGGTTGAAATAAAAGTACTAATATCCAGGGTTAAGTAATTATTGTACTTAGCAGAACTGGAGTGATCATAAAAGGACACTGCCTTTTTATGTTGTTTTTTTTTTTGATATATCAACAGACCAGAATATTCTTACACCAACAGATGAGAACCACTTTGGAAGGTTGAGTGCTATCCTTCCAAATAACAATTTGGTGGAACATGCTTACACCAAAACAGCCACTACTACCCAAACATTTTGACTTCATTTTGGGGAAATGCCTTTAGAACTAGATTTATGAGACACACAAGAAACCAAATTTTTCACATTTTAATTATAGTCACATATCACACATGTACTGTGTGATGTACATACATTCTGTCCTCTGATTCTGGGTTTCAGAACTGGCCTTTGGCCCTGATACCACAACATAGTTTCCCAAAAGCCCAGATTCCACTGTGACAGACATTTTAGTCAGTGGAGAGAAAGGATTCTTTCTCTTACATTTGAACATAACAGTTCTAAGAATGGTAAAGTGCCATCTGTTGTTTCCTAATAGACTTTGGGGTGTTGGGATAAAATATTTTAAAAGTGGAAAATGCCTTTAAGTAATTGTACTAACTAAAAAAGGTGATATTTCCTCCATATTAAATACAATGCTTATATTGTCTACTCCAAAAATGTAACATATTCTATTGTAACAAAAAATAGAACAGTGTATGAAGAAAAAAATATTTGCTTTCTTTCTTCCTCCTCCAATTCTATCCTCCTAACCTAATAAATATGATCAGTTTGGTATGTGTATTTCTATACTTTTTTACATGTACAAACACATAAATACACAGGCCTTACTACTTTTTTGATGTGCAAAAATGAGATCACCCTATATGCATTATTCTACAACCTATTTTTACTTACGACTATGTCATGGACATTCCTCTGGGTCAGTGCTATAGATCTAATTAATTAAAAAATGCCTGCAGAATATTTTGTTGAATGAATGTAACTTAATTTATTCTACCATCCCCTTATTGATGGATATTACATTGTTTCTATTTATTGTGCCATATATAATGCTGCTTTATATAACATATGCACTTTTACTTTTAATTCTACAGAATATATTCCCCACAGTGAGAATGCTGGGTCAAAGGGTATGTGTATTTAAGATTTTTATAACTACTGCCAACATAGAAAAAGTTGAAACATTTTACATTCCCACCAGCAGTATGTGAGGATGCTCACCAATACTGAATAATAACAATCTTTTTGATTTTTATTTTTTGCAATTTCAAGGGTAAAAAGTATTTCCTTGTTAAATTAATGTGTATTTCCTTGACTGCGAGTGAGGTTGAATATTTTGTATTATAATGTATGGCTTTGCCATTCGCATTCTGAGACTTTCTGCTATGATTCTGAATTAGCAGGTAGAGATTTACTGCTCTAATTTTCCTGTTTCTAATTTTTGCTGTTTTTCTATTACATGGGTTGTCTTTTTTCATACCAAATCGTAAGAGCCTTTAAAAATATTAGTGCTATTAACTTTTAGTCTATTTTATGTGTTGTAAATATTTTCTCTCAGTCTGTTTCTAATGAAAAATTTCCATTGTTTTTTGCTTGTGAAATTCTTTTTAAAGGAGCCATTTGGATGTCTCTTTATTGTAAAAAAAAAACAAAAAAAAAACAAAAAAAAACAAAAAAACAAAAACAAAAACAAAAAACCTTTCTCTTACATTTAGCCTAAATTCTTTCTGTTGTAATTCACCTTTCTTTCTTTGGGTTCTGTGCCTAATTATTACTTTCCTTATCTCCAAAGACAACTAAGCTGTGTCTATGAGAGCTTTTCAACTGACTGAAAAACTAGATTGAGTTGACTGACCAGTTTAGTCAAGTATCACCTTTGACTTTTTCCCCTTCTCCTTTAAATTAACTGCTTGTTTGAATTGACCTCACTAGCCACTCTTTTTGGCATTGTGGATCTTTGTGTGTGTATGTGTGTGTATGTACAGTGGCAGAACCAGTTCACAGTGATTTCAATTGCTGCTTTTAGTTGAACTGACCTGCCTTGCTCCATTTACCTGGCATTGCAATCAGCAGCAGCCTGCACAGCAGATATATATATCACTGTAGTTGACCTGCTGGGTAGAGAGAAGATGAATTTAATTGATTCTCCTGAGAATTCTGTTGTGGTTCTGCCTCTGAGCATGTATTGTAAAACTATGAAACAGGCTTTTTTTTGTTAGTGTTGTACTTCTGTCTCATCTTTCAGGATCCAGTCTCTAGTAACCTTCCTGGCAGAGTTCTCATGCTCTCTACAACTTTCTCTCTCCCCCTGTAGCCAAATATTTGTCTTATTTTCTAGCATGTAAGTTCTTTGCTCAGTGATTGACAGTAACTCTTTTTCTAGGTGATTCTGGGTGTTGAGACAATAAGAACAAGCAAGATTATCATTAAGAGGTCAGTGAATGGGGGAACTACTTTTCTCAAAATTAATTCTGCAAGAGACTAGTTCTATGGCATAGAAAAAAGACTTATGGGCAGAAAATTTTGGTGACCAAGTATTGCATAGAGTCATATTTAAGATCCTTCCTGGTCATACTTCTACTCTGTGAACTTGGACAAGTCACCTTATTCCTCTGGGCCTTGGTTCATTATTGGTAAAGTGGGCTTAAGCATAGTACAAAGGTCATAAGAATGTTTGTGGGATAGAATAAGCTACTGTATATAA
Source organism: Macroglossus sobrinus (assembly GCA_004027375.1). NCBI lineage: Eukaryota > Metazoa > Chordata > Mammalia > Chiroptera > Pteropodidae > Macroglossus > Macroglossus sobrinus. The sequence goes on along the minus strand of PVKZ01001453.1, from coordinate 373,061 downwards.
AACACTTAGCATTGAGCCCAGCACAGTAAGTAGTTAATTAATGTGAGCTCTTCTTATTCATAAATATATTTTGGAAACTCTGGATTATACGAATTACATCTCAGAGCTTCTAACATGCTGATGTACCTAGTGTATCATCATGAGGAGAGGAGAAAGGGAAGTAGATGCTTATTAGATCATGGAACACCCTCATTCTACCAAGGCAATTTTCAGTAAATCTATGCTTTGTGGAGAACATGCTGGGAAATATCAATTTAGAGAAAGAAGACAGGATTTGGAAACAAAATACTTGAGTTCCAATTTGACTTGGCAATTACCTTTATTGCTTTTGTGACTTTGGTCAAGTTGCTTAATCTCTCTATCTCACAAGATTCCCACTTGTAAAATGAGGAGCACAACACTATTCGTTTTACCTGCCTTATGAGGTACAGAAAGAGAGCTTTGTAAGCTGTCATCTATTACACCTAACCTCAGTGATCAGGAGCAGGAGTGGTTGCTATGGATCTAGGTGTGGATAGAGGCAAAGAGAAGGCTACTTGTGTGGTAAGTACAAGGAGATGACCAATGAGATCTTTGGATGGCAGTGATTAGAACTGAAGCATGCACACAATAAGAGTTCACTGAAGCTTGCTGTATGAGGCAGCTTGGATTTCTAGGCCCTTTCTAGGTTTCTGGGCCATTTTCTTACTGCAATTAATCTCCAAAGCAGGGATAAATTTAAAATTTTATTTATTTATTTGTTTGTTGTTTGTTTATTTAATTGAAGAAATGATTTAAATTTTTCCCCATCTGCCTTCCCTGTCCAACTTTCCTGCAACCCCCTGGTAACCACTATCTATTGCTCATGTACATGAGTCTCTCTTTGTTTGCCTGTTTATTTGTTGCTTTTAGATTTATATCCCATATATAAGTGACAGCATGTGATTTTCAAATTTTTCAGTCTGGCACATTTTGCTTAGTATGATTATATCAAAATCCATCCATGTTGTTGCAAATGGCATTATTTCACCTCTTTTTATGGCAGAATAATATTCCATTGCATATATGTACCACGACTTCTTTAGCCAGTCATCTATCATAGGACACTTGGGTTACTTCCATGTCCTGGCCACTGTGAATAATGCTGCTATGAACATCTATGTGCAAATATTTTTTTTGGATATGAGTTTTTCAAGTCTTTGGGGGTAAATACCCAGCAGTGGGATTGCTGGATAATATGGTAGATCAATTCTTAGTTTTTTTGATGAACTGTCATACAGTTTTCCATAGTGGCTGTACCAATTTGCAGTCCACCAGCAGTGTATAAGGGTTCCTTTTTCTTTGCATCCTCTCCAACATTCTTTATTACTTGTCCTGTTGATTATAGCTATTCTAACAGGTGTGAGATGGTATCTCATTGTGGTTTTGATTTGTATTTCCCTAATAAATAGCAATATTGGGCATCTTTTCAAATATTTGTTGGCCAATTGTATGTTCTCTAGGGAGAAGTGTTTTTTTCAGGTCTCCTGCCCATTTTTTGAATTGATTGTTTGTTTTTTGTTGTTATCAAGTCATATGAGTTCTTTGTATATTTTGGATATATACCCTTCTTGGAGGTGTTGCTTGCAAATATATTTTCCCATTCAGATGGTTGCTTCTTCATTGTGTTGATGGTTTTCTTTGCTGTGCAGAAGCTTTTTAATTTGATGATGTCTCATTCATTTATTTTTGCATTTATTCCCCTTGCCTTTGAGGTCAAAGTTATATCATCTTCTTTAAGCTCAAGGTCCCTTAGTTTAGTTTCTATGTTTTCTTCTATGCAAATTATTGTTTCAGGCATTATATTCAGGTTATTAATCCATTTTGAGTTAATTTGGGTGTGTGGTGATAAACAACAGTTTAGTTTCCTTCTTTTGCAGGTGGCTTACCAGTTTCACCAACATCATTTGTGGAAGTTTTCCTTTTCCCACTTTATGTTTTTGGCTCTTTTGGTAAAAATAATTTTCTTATCTAAGCATGCGTTTACTTCTGGACTCTGGATTCTGTTCTACCAATCTGTGTGTCTGTTTTTCTGCCAATACCATACTGTTTTGATTATTGTCACTATGTAGTATAATTTGAAGTTGGGCAGAGTGATGCCTCCAGCCTCATTCTTTTTTCTCAGGATGGCTTTGGCAATTTGGATCTTTTGTGCATCCATACAAATCTGATGATTTTTTTATTATATTTCTTTAAAAAATGCTGATGGAATTTTGATAGTGATTGCATTAAATCTGTATAATCCTTTAGGTAATAAGGTCATTAAACTATGTTGATTTTTCCAATCCAAGGAAACAGAACATCTTTTCTTTCCTTTATATCTTCTTTGATTTCTTTGAATAGGGCCTTATAGTTTTCATTACATAAGTCTTTTACATATTTTATTAGATTTGTACCTAGGTATTTTATTCTTTTTGTTGCAGTTACAAATGGAATTAATTTTTCCACTTTTTTTTCTGACACTTCAGTATTAGAGTATAAGAACACTACAGATTTTTGAACATTGATTTTGTACCCAGAAACTTCACTGTATAAGCTTATTGTATCCAGTAGTGTTCTTGTGGAGTCTTTAGGGTTTTCTATATAGAGAATCATGTCAACCACAAATAGTGACCGTTTGACTTCTTCTTTTCCTATTTGGATGCCTTTTATATCTTTCTCTTGCCTGATTGCACTCGCTAGAACCTTCAAAGTTATATTGAATAACAGTGGCGATAGTAGACATCCTTGCCTTGTTCCTGATCTTAGAGGGAAGGTTTTAGTCTTTCACCACTAAGTATAATGTTGCTGAGGGTTTGTCACATATGGCCTTTATTATGTTAGGGCACTTTGCGTCTATACCAATTTTAAGTGTTATGATCATAAATGGATGCTATGTCTTGTCGAAGACTTTTTCTGCATCTATTGATATGATCATATAATTATTATTTTTTAAATTTGTTTATGTGGTGTATCATATTAATCAATTTGCATATGTTGAATCATTCCTGTGCCTCTGGGATGAAGCCCACTTGAATGTGGTATATAATCCTTTTAATATGTTGCTATTTTCAGTTCACTAGTATCTTATTTAAGATTTTTGCATCTGTGTTTATGAAAAATATTGGTCTGTAGTTTTTTTTGTGTGTGTTATCTTTACCAGGTTTTGGTATCAGGGTAATTTTGGCTTCATAAAATGAGTTGGGAAGTATTTACTCCACTTCGATATTTTGGAAGAGTTTGAGGAGAACAGGTATTAAATCTTCTTTGAATGTTTGGTAGAATTCACTGGTAAAGCCATCTATTATTTCTGGACTTACTTTTTGGTAGGTTTTTGATAATTATTTCAATTTCTATACTACTGATTGGTCTATTTAGATTTTCCAGTTCTTCTTGATTCAGTCTAGGAAGGTTGTACCTTTCTAAGTACTAGCCCATTTCTTCTAGGTCATTAAATTTAATGTTATATACTTTTTCATAATATTCTTGTATGATCCTTTGTATTTCTGCAGTATCTGTCATAATTTCCCCTCTTTAATCCCTGATTTTGTGTATTTGCATCCTTTCTCTTTTTCTTCAGTGAGTCTAGCCAGGGGTTTGCCAAGTTTATTAACCTTCTCAAAGGACCAGCAATTTGTTGCATTTATTTATTTTTATTTTTTCCTATTTCATTTATTTCTGCTCTAATTTTGATGATTTCTTTCCTTCTTTAATGAAGAAAAGCCTGACTTTAGGCTTTATTTGTTCTTCTTTTCTAGTTTTTAAAGGTGAATTATTAGGTTGTTTATTTGGTCTTGCTCTTGTTTCTGGAGATAGGCCTGTAATATACGAACTTTCCTCTTATGATCGTTTTTGCCATGTCCCAAAAGTTTTGATATGTTTTACTATCATTATCATTTGTTTCTATGTATCTTTCGATCCCTCTTTTTATTTCTTCTCACACCCAGTTATTCTTCAGTAGCATATTGTTTAATCTCCATGGATTTGTGGTTCTTCCTGATTTCTTTTTACAGTTGTTCTTCAGCTTCAAAACATTATGATCAGAGAATATATTTGGTATGATTTCAACCCTCTTATATTTGTCGAAACTATCTCTGTGTCCCTGTATGTGGTTGATCCTTGAGAATGATCCATGTGCACAAGAGAAGAATATATAAGCAGCTCTTTTGGGATGAAAGGCTCTGTAAATGTCAATTATGTTCTCTTGGTCTAATGTGTCATTTAAGGATCTTATTTCCTTACTGATTTTCTGTTTGGATGATCTGACAATGAGATATCTAGGTCCCATACTACAATAGTGTTTAGGTCTGTTTCTTCTTTTAGTTCTGTTAGTAATTGCTTTACATATTTCAGATCCCCCTGATTGGAAGAATAGATATTAATAAGTGTTATGTCTTCTTGGTGCATGATTCCCTTTTTCGTTATAAAGTATCTTTCAGTATCTTTCTTTACCTTTATTATTTTGAAGTCTCTTTCATCCGATTTTAATACTGCTACTCCTACTTTTCTCTGAATGCCATTTTCTTAAAATATAATTTTCCACCCTTTCATTTTGAATCTATATTTGTCTTTGAAACCGAGATGTGTCTTCTGGCAGCAGCATATGGTTGCGTTTTGTTTCTTGATCTAATCTGCAACTTTGTGCTTGTTTATTGGTGAGTTCAGTCTATTTATCTTTAGGGTGATTATTGAATTATGAAGTTTTTCTATAACCATTTTACGTTTTGCTTTCTGGTAGCTTGGTGTTTCCATTGCTTACTTTTCTTTATGTGTCTGTTTTTTGGGGAAAGTAGGGTGGGGTGGGTTTGTGAGTTTTCCCTCTGGTCCTTCTTGTTTTATGTTATATAAAACAAGTCTGAATCTTTAGTATGTGGTTACCAATATGCATATGTAGAGGATTGTTCTATCTATCATCTATCTATCTATCTATCTATCTATCTATCTATCTATCTATCTATCTATCTATCTATCATCTATCTATGTATCTACCTACCTATCATCTATCACTCCATTTTCTTCTGTGTATGCCTTATCTCCATTCCCTTTTCAAATTTAGATCTTCAATTCTTCCCCTTTTCAGTCATTGTTGTCTCAATTTGTCCCAATGTATGCTGAACATTCATTACTCTCTTGCTATAGCAAATCTCTTCTTATTGTTTAAGCTTATAATGCACTATTCTTAGTAAAGGTTGCACTACTCTTCTTCTGTCTGCCTGCTAGTTGCATTACTCCTAGGTATGTGTGTTTTTTTTGTCATTTTGTTTTAGGTGAGCTGACCCCTTTCAATATTTCTTGTAATGCAGGCCTTATAGTGGCGAATTCTCTCCATTTTTGTATGTCTGTAAAGTCTTTATTTCTCCTTCATATCTAAAGGAAAGCTGAGCTGGATACATTATTCTTAGCTAGTAGTTTCTTTCATTCAATAGTTTGAATATTTGATTCTATTCCTTTCTGACTTGTAAGGTTTGTGCTGGGAAGTCCGACAATAATCTAATGGCTTTTTCTTCTATATAGGTTACCATCTTCTTTTTCCTGGCTTTCCAGAGAATTCTTTGTTTTTGATGATAATTTTAACACGATGTGTCTTGGTGAAGGACTTTTTGGGTTGAGTGTTCTGTTGGGTGTTCTGTTGACTTCTTGAATTTGAAACTCCTATTCATTCCTCAGAGTTTGGAAATTCTAGTCAACTCTTTGTCTAAAAATGCTTTCTAATCCCTGCTCCTTTTCTTCCCCTTCAAGAATGCCCATTATTCTTATGTTTCTTCTCCTGATGGTATCAGCTAATTCTTGTATTTCTCTTTCATTATTTTTCCTTCTTCTGTTTCTCTCTTCTTCTGATTTATTTCTAGGTTTCTGTATTCAATATCACTGATATTTTCCTCCATTTGGTTGACTCTATTTCCCAAGCTTGCTATTTGATTTTTCATCTCTTTCAATATGTTCATCTCCAGAAAAAAATTCTATTTGGTTCTTTTGGAGGGTTTAATATCCTTGCTAAAAAACACATTCTGATGATATAGTATTTTTTACAATTCTTGAAATTTTTTATGTGAATGTTTGGATCTCATTGATTTCTTTCAGAAGTACCATCTGAATTCTCTGTCATTTAAATTGTATATATCTGTCTTTAAGCTTATTTTTTTTGGAGATGTTCCTCTTTGTTTCTGAGCTGCCTTGCCGTCTTGGTTGTTCATGTTGTTTAATGAACTATTTATCCACCTTAGCTTTAATGGAAATGTACTGTGATTTTTTTTCCTGAAAGCTTTATTATATAATGGTCTCTCTTTAGCCTGTTGCAAAGATGGCGTTTTTCTTTTGGTTTCTAGTAGGTGGCGTCTAAACCTCTTGGATCCCTGCTTTATATAAAGTTCTTAAGAATGCCTTTTTTTTCCCTTATAGATATTCAATCACTCTTGCTACTCTCACTCTCAGTTCCTGTCAGTGTTAGTGACAGTTTCAGTAGTGTTTTGCTCAGATTTCCCTGGGCCTTTGTGGTGTTTGGTCTAGAGGACATGGGGACCTCTGGTTTGGGGGATGGGGGCTGCTGCTCAGCCTCACAGTTTTACAACCACAAATGGTAATAATCAGCTGTTGCTTCTCTGTCATCCCTACTTCTCTGCTTTCTGTCCTGATGCCTGGCACTGCCTCTGGCAGTGTGCAGCTCACAGCTATCACAGGTTGGGCTGTTCAAAGAACACACCACACCTTCTACCCTCTCTCTCCTCCTTCAAGGAGCTCTGGCTAAGAGAGGCACCATCTTTGTTTCTCCCAGTCTGCCTTCCGACTACCGGGGTTCTGTCCTGTGGTAGCACTTATGTGTAGATCCCATGCTCAGATGTGCTGCTGTGCAGTTTGGGTATTTTTGTTGAGTTTTAGATATTCAGCTTATTGTCATTTTAAGGGCAGTGATCTGGGGGCTTTTCTCACTCTGCCATGTTTCTAATGTCACTCTCATTCTTTTTTACGACTGAGTAATTTCCATTGTATATGTATACAACCTCTTCTATATCCATTCATTCACTGATGAATACCCGAGTTGCCTCCATATCTTAGCTATTGTAAATGATGGTGTAATGAACACATGGATGCACATGTTCCTTCAAAGTAGTATTTGGGATTTCTTTGGATAAATACCCAGAAGTAAGATGATTCTGTCCTTCTTTGTCTCTTGTTATAGCCTTTGTTTTAAGATCTATTTTGTCTGGTATTTATTAGTATTGTTACCCCAGCTTTTATTTTTCCATTTCTATTTCCATGAAATATTTTCCCCCATTCTTTTACTTTCATTCTGTGTATGTCTTTCAATCTGAGTGAGTCTCTTATAGTCAGGATATGTAAGGGATTTGTTTGCTTATCCATTTAACCACCATATGTCTTTTGATTGGAACAGTTAATCCATTTACATTTAAAATAATTTATGCTGGACATGTATCTATTGACATTTTATTATTTATTTATTTGTTTGTTTGTTTGTTTATTTATTTTTTATTATTTTCTCTTTTTTTTTCTCAAAGAAGTCCCTTTAAAATTTCATTTCTTTTAGTACTGGTTTGGTGATGATGAACCCCTTTAGCTTTTTCTTGTTTGGGAAACTATCTGTCCTTTGATTCTATATGATAGCTTTGCAGGATAGAGTTGGCTTGGTTGTAGGTACTTGCTTTTTGTCACTTTCAATATTTCATGCCAATCTCTTCTGGTCTACAAAGTTTCTTTTGAAAAATTAGTCAACAGTCTTATGGGAACTCCCTTGTAGGTAACTAATTGCTTTTCTCTTGCTGCTTTTAAGTTTGTCTCTTTGTTTTTAACCTTTGGCATTTTAATGATGATGTGTTTTGGTTTGGGCTTCTTTCAGTTCATCTTGTTTGAGACTTTCTGCGCTTCCTGGTCTCTATTTCCTTTACCTGGTTAGGAAAGTTTTTCATCATTATTTCTTCAAATAGGTTTTCAATTCCTTGCTCTCTCTCTTCTCCTTCTGGTATCCCTGAAGGAGGTACAGTTGATGCAAGTGTTGGTATGCTTGATATTGTGTCAGCAGCCCCTTAATTTATCCTCATATGTTTGAATTCTTTTTTCTTGCTACTGTTCTGATTGGATGTTTTCTGCTACCTTATATTGCAAATCACTAATTTGACCCTAGCGCACTATTGATCTTCTCTACTGTATTTCTTATTTCAGTTATTGTATTCTTCATTTCTGACTGGTTCTTTTTTTGTTTTCTTTGTCCATTTTTATGTTTTCTATCTAGCATGGTGCCTGGAATATATTAAGTATTAAATAGAATGTCACAGAGCTGTACTCCCTGCTTCTCATAACAGCCTGCTATAGGACCACTAATCTAATTCTATATTAATTTGGTTTACATTAATGTGATGTCCCACCCTAGGCATTTGCTCTTTGACAGCAATAACTTCTTGTATACAATGTTGTAACCCCCTGGAATGAATCTTCAGTGGTGGACTCTGAGGCACAAAAGTGGGCAGTGGATATTTTCATGATAACTAACTAGACCTTTGTGTTCAGAGAGTACCCATAATGCAATCTATTCAACATTTAACACACATTTTTTATGGTTTCTCTGATAGACTATTATACTGTTCACCCATATTTGGTGTCACACCCTTTGGTGTCTATCTATAGAAGGATTATATTTTCCAACCCATTTAAAACAGGCTCAGGCACAAGACTTGCTTTAGCCAATGAAATATGAACAGAAGTGGTATATGTCACTTCTAAGTGGAAGATTGATGAACCATTGCTTATTTTGCCACTTTCCCTTTTCTATATGATATGTTGACTGGCAACATTCTACATGGCTTCTCTATTATGTGTAATTCCCATAGAGAAGACAACTAAGATCTACTTATGAGTAGAACCCTACCTATTGCTCTCCCATCAGACATGTATATTGTGAGTAAAAACATTTACTATAAGCCACTAAAATTATGAGACTGCTTCTTACTGCAACATAGCATAGCTCATAATAGTTGGTATAGCTTCCATGATGCCATAAGAGTGACTATAAACAGTTCATATGCGGTTGCTATATGACAAGTGCTCCTTGAGCTTGGACTAAGGGTCCAACTTACTTCTGATATAAATATTGAATAAGTCCAAGTCACGGAGCTCAATAAGTTCAAGTGTGAGAGGTGGTCCTTTTAAAAACAAAGCCTTCTCTGTGACTAAGCACTCTCTTCCTTTGCCCTCTCTCCCTGGATAATGAGGTAGAACCTCTGAGTTGGCCCCTCAATGTGCCAGCTTAATGGCTGTCAGAATTTTATGAAAAACATATTATAAAACTTCACTTTCTCTCATCATAAACCAGTGAGAGAATAGACATCTGTGTTGCAAGTGGAATTTTCTGCTTTTAGTGACTTGACACTTTGACTCCTTTGTTACAAATCCAGTTTTAATTTTCTTAACATATTCCAGGCATAGCACATAAATCTCAGCACCCTGGGGAGGCCTATATGGTCAGTTACATTAGGGGCTAAGCTTATTTTAAAACTTTACTTGAATTGACTACAAATGTTCCAACAAGTAACCAGGTGACTTCCTTTTTTGAGCAACTCAGGGGCAAGGGTGATGGAAACTAAACTGTTGTAGCACACACAGTAATTGGTGAACTTGGGGAAGGTATATTAGTGACCAGATGAGTGGAAAACAAGGCACTGCCTGTCAGTGCTTTTCCTATTTTTCAGGTGTGATATTTTCAAAATCCTTTTCTGGTGGCAGGGACCAGAAAATTTCAAGTGAAAACTAGGTATTCAATAAATACTCAATGAGTACTTATCAGTTCTTATATTACTTGATTTCTCTGTCTTCAACCTGTCATACAGTTGACCTCTTCCTCATTGAAATATTCTCTTCTCTTGGATTCTGTGACACTTCTTCTGGTTCTCATGATATCTCTGAAGTTTTTCCTTGGTCTCTTTTGTTGGATCTTACATCTCTGCCTTGTTGCTAAATGTTACTATTCACCATGGCTCTATCCTAGTACCTGTTTTTATTTTGCACACTGTACCTGGGCAATTTCACCTATTTCTGTTACCTTAGCATACATTGCTATATCTCCAACCAAAATCCCTTCCTAGAACATCATATCTATATATCCAAATGCCTACTGAACATCTTCATTTGGATATCCCTTGGTATCTTGAAAATCAACTTGTCCAAAAGACCATATGATCTACTCCTCTGCTCTTCCTCCTACATATTCCTAACCTCAACAAGGACATCACTATCTAGCCAGTTGACCAAACAACAAGAAACACAAATATTAAACATCATTCTCCTTCCCTTATCATGTCTAGTATATATATATATATATATATATATATATATATATATATATATATATATATATATATATATATATATACACACTGATGATTCCCAAATCTTTCCATGTCAATTTTTCTCATTAGTTTATAACATCCAAAAAGAAGCTTTATAGATATATTAAAAATCAATATTTTATAAATATATTTTACTACTTCTCCCGTCCTAGTCTACTTCCTTGAACTTTTCTCCCACTATACTTAAATATCATTCTCACCATACATGCCATGTGATTTTATGCCTCCATGAATTTACTTATGTTGTTCCTTCTGCCCAGAATGTTCTTTTCGCCATGTGGAAATTTCCTATATGTCTTTTAAAGTCCACACTAATCACCTTTGTGAAGCCTTTCATAGCATCCCTTAGAATAGATCTCCTATTCATACATTTTCCCATAGCATATCTATATTTATCCTCAAACACTTACTACATTATAACACATTGATTTTTCATGTTTCTCTTTTTATTATACTTTAAGAACTTTCAACTTCTTGGTGTCAGGAACCATGCTTTATTACTCTTTGTTCCCATAGCACCTAATGATGCGCCTGACACAAAGTAGGCCTTTAATTAATTTGTAAAGTGTATAAATTTGAGTCTATGGGGAGAAATGGCATAGATAATAGAGGCTTGGTTCATACCTTTAGAAACCAAATCATAGGTGTGACAGAAACACGGAGAAAACAAACAGGCAAACTAACCTGGGATCTAAATGTACAGAAGCATTACAACTAGAGAGAGAAATAAGAAGTCACCCTGCAATGGTAGAAGGCAGGATGGGGCAAATATCCATGGCTTCTCAGTCACCAGTGGCTGAGTGAGACAGAGGCTGTAGCAGCTGCAGCCAGTGGCTGCAGATATCTCTTAAAGGGACTATGTCTGCAACTGGACTTTCGTGGTGATGGACCTGCTTGTTCTGAGCACCAGAATGGTTCAGCTGCTTGGGGGGTACAAGGGACTTAAAGAAGAACATTGAGTTGTTGGAGCAAGGGCCAGAGGTGAGGCTCTCTCCCAGGCAGAAGTGTGGGCAGTATTTGTTGTTCCTCTGCTGAAATCTTCCCACTCCCAGTTTGAGGTCACAACCCCACCATAGCTGAGATGTCATCCAACTGGATGATAGAGGTCACTCCACACAGAGGATTCCATGAAACTCTGCCTCCCCCAATTCGTGGCCCCACCCAAGTCACATCCAGTTGTGTCCTCAGCGAGTTGTGCTCCTTGCCAAATCATCTCCAAGACTCACACTGGAGGTAGCTGACCTAAATTTCTGGAGTGTCCTCTTGAGGCAACTATAATCACAGCATCTGTGGATAATTTTCTGAATCTTAACAGGTGGCCTCAGAGGGGCACAGGCTGGGGCTAAATTTGGCCTGTAGCTGAACCCCTTTCAGGACTGTGCCACTGGACACCTATTATACAAAGCCATGCTAATAAGACTGGGAGACTTAGGAGTGTTGCTAAGTACATAGAAGCAGACACAGAAAAGCAGCCAAAATTAAAAGACAAAGAAGCAGAAACCATATGAGAGAATGGAATAGAGATCCAGAAATAATGGAGTCAAGCAATCTAACAGATGCAGAGTTCAAAACACTGGTTATAAAGAGGCTCAATGAACTTAAGGCTAATGTAGATGAATTCGGTGAGAACTTTGACAAAGAGATAAAAACCATAAAAATGGAAATGTAAATTATAAAAGGGAACTAGTCAGAAATGAAGAACACATTATCTGAAAGGAAGAGTCTGTTAGAGGGAATCAATGAAGTGGAGGAAGAAGAAGATAGAACTATAATTATTTAAGGAACCTACAGGATACAATTAAATGTAAAAATATCTGTGTCATAGGGGTACCTGAAGGAAAATAAGAAGTTGAAAACCTTTTTGAAAATAATGATGGAAAACTTCCCTCACCTGGTGAAAGAAATATACATAAAATTCCAGGAAGCTCAGAGAATCTCAAGAATGAGGAACCCAAAGAGGTCCACACCAAGACACATTGTTATTAAGATGCCAAAGGTTAAATACAAAGAGAGAATCTTAAAAGCAGCAAGAGAAAAGCAGTTAGTCACCTACAAGAGAGCACCCATAAAACTGGCAGTTGATTTCTTAAAAGAAACTATGCAGGTCAGAAGGGCTTGGCATGAGATATTCAAAGTGATGAAAATCCAGGATATACAACGCAGAATACTTTATCAAGCCAAACTATTATTTAGAATCGAATGACTGATAAAGAGCTTCCCATATAAAAATAAGGTTAAAATATTTATCAACACCAAGACAATATTATAGGAAATATTGGAAAGACTTCTTTAAGAAGAAAAAAACATGTATCAAAAACAGGTACCTCAAATGGAAAAGAATTAAGTATTCCAACCAAAAGATAGAGTGGCTGAATAGATAAGAAAACAAGACCCCTACATATGCTGCCCACAGGAGACTCACTTCAGATTAAAAGCCACACTCAGACTAAAAGGAAGGGGTTTGGAAAAGATATTGCCTTGATAGACCTTGAGGGTATTATGCTGAATGAAATGGGTCAGATAAAGACAAATATCACATGATTTCACTTACATGTGGAATCTGAAGGACAAAACAAACAACCACAACAATAGCAAAAATAAACTCATAAATACAGAGAATATTTTGAAGGTTACTAGATGGGAGGGGAATTGCAGGGGATGGCAAAAAAGGGCAAAGGGGATAAGAAATACAAATGGATAGTTACAAGATGGAGATGGAGATAAAAAGTGTAACATAAGGAAAATAGTTAACGATATTGTAATAAATATGTAAGAGGGAAGAGGGGCACTAGTTTTAGTGGAGTAATCACCCTGTGTATTATATAGATCTTTACTCACTATGCTGAAACCAATATATTATTGAATGCTAACTGTAATTGAAAAAAATATAATTGAAAATTATATTCAATTATATAATTGAAAAATATAATATAAATATAATGTTTTAATAAAGCTGGAAAAAATGAATAAATTTATTACATAATATTTTACCGATCTCCACATTTTCAGAGGCATATAGTGAGGATTAAAGACTACATTTGAATGGAGATAGCTAAGAGAGAATTTAATGCATTTCTTAAAGTAACTATTAATCCTTTACATATTTAGTGTCATATAAACAATCAAACAATAACCATGCACATTACTTTATATAGTCCTCAAAACAAACTTGGGAGGTGCATGGGTTAAGGGAGAAATTATTATTTTACAAGATGCAAAAATTAAAATACTAAAGGATATCCTATTCGGTGGTCATAGAGCTGTGACTAGAACCCAGCTTTTTAAGACTCCTACCTAGTCTAATGCTCTTGCAGTGTTAATATGAAGATAAACTTGTTATTCAGTTCTACAGTTGTCTGAACTAGAGTAAACAGGCTTCACTACTGTAAAGAGAAAGCATTTAATTGGATGAGAAACTAGATATTGAATTAAACTATTAGGAGATGTTACAGTTACAGATTCTTGAATAATTTGAGGGCTTATTGAACTCCTGGAGTCTCTGATAATAACAATAGCTGCTACTATACTAAGTGCAGGGCATTGTACAGGTACTATCTTATTTGATTCTCAAAGCAAGCCAATGAGGTATCATCATTTGCAGAATAAAAAAACAACTGATGCTCAAGGAGGTTAAGCAAATAATTCAAGGTCACACAGCTGCTATTTAGTTGAGCTGGAATTCTAGGCCTAAAGTACTCTAAAGCCTATGTTCTTTGCTCTGTATTTTTTGAAAGTCTTTTTTATGCGTTATATTTATTTATTTATTTATTTAGCACTACATCTCAATGACTTTTATTGTATAATTAGAAGCTTGTACCTTTTTTTTTTTGTAGTAATGTAGGTTAACAAAATCCAGTAAGTTTCAGGTGCACAATCAGACAGTAAGACATATATATATATATATATATATATATATATATATATATATATATATATATATATATGTTCATCTCCCATAGTTAGACTTCTTTCTGTCACCACATGTATTTTAATTAATTAATTAATTAATTAAGTTGAAGAAATGATTTAAAGCTTTTTTTTCCTGTCTACCTCCTCCTTCCCCTGCCCTCTAGCAAACACTAGTCCATGGTCCATGTCCATGTGTCTCTGTTTGCTTGTCCTGTTTATTTGTTGTTTTTAGGTTTATATCCCACTTATAAGTGATATGTGATTTCCATATAAGTGATATGGAAATCACATATATTTCACTTAGCATGAATATCTCAGGTTCCATCCATGTTGGCACAAATGGCAGTATTTCGTTTCTTCTTATGGCTGAGTAATATTCCGTATATATGTACCACTGCTTCTATATCATAGCACACTTCAGTTGCTTCCATGTCTTGGACACCATGAATAATGCTGCTATGAACATTGGTGTGCACATATATTTCAAGATATGAGTTTTTAAGTTTTGGGGTAAATATGGTAGACAAATATTTAGTTTTTTGAGGAACCTCCATACTGTTTTCCATAGTGGCTATACCGATTTGCAGTACTACCAGCAGTGTATGAGGATTCCTTTTTCTCCACATCCTCTCCAAAATTTTTCATTACTTATCCTGTTGATAACAGTTATTCTAACAGGTATGAGATGGTATCTCATTGTGGTTTTGATTTGTATTTCTCTAATAGCTAGAGATGTGGAGCATTTTTTCATGTTTGTTAGCAATTTGTATGTCTTCTTGGGAGACGTTTCTGTTCAGGTCCTCTGCCCACTTTTTAATTGAATTGTTTGTTGGTTTGTTGTTCATTTTATAGGCTTGTGTGAGTTCTTTGTATATTTTAGACATTAAGCTCTTATTGGAGGTGTTGTTTGCAAATATATTTTCCTATTTGGTTGGTTGTCTCTTTACCTTGTTGACAGTTTCTTTTACTGAGCAGAAGCTTTTTAGTTTGATGTAGTCCCATTCATTATTTTTGCTATTACTCTCCTTACCTTTGAAGTCAAATTCATAAAATCTTTAATTCCAAGGTCTTACATTGAGTTAGTTCCTACATTTTCTTCTATGCATTTTATTGTTTCTAGCCTTATATTCAGGTCCTTAATCCAGTTTTAGTTAATTTTGTGTGTGGTGATAGACAACAGCCTATTTTCATTCATCTACAGGTGGTTTTCCAGTTTTCCCACTACTATTATTGGAGAGGATACCCTTTCTCCACTTTATGTTTTTGACTCTAGTCAAAAATTATTTGCCAACATAAACATGGATTTACTTCTGGTCACTTGATTCTGTTCCATTCATCTGTGTGTCTGTTTTTATGTCAGTACCTGCCATTTTGATTATTGTTGCTTTGTAGTATAATTTGACATCAGGCAGAATGATTTCTGCAGTCTCATTCTTTTTTCTCAGGATGGCTTTGGAAATTCGGGGTCTTTTGTGCTCCATACAAATCTGGTGATTATTTGTTCCATTTTTTTTAAATGCCAATAGAATTTTGATGGGAATTGCATTAAATCTGTATAATACTTTAGATAATATGATCCTTTTAACTATGGTGATTCCCCCAATCCAAGAACGTCATATATCTTTTCAATTCTTTGTATCTTCTTTATTTCAATGAGTTTTATAGTTTTCATCACATAGGTCCTTCCTGTGTTTTGTTACATTAATTTCAAGGTATTTTATTCTTTTCATAGTAATTGTAAAAATAATTATTTTTTATTTATTTTTCTGACAATTCATTATTAACATATAAGAATGCTATGGACTTTTGAACATTATTTTTGTATCCAGAAACTTTACTATATTTGCTTATTGTTTCTAGTAGTGTTCTTGCAGAGGCTTTTGAGTTTTCATGTCATCTACAAATAGTGACAGTTTGACTTCTTCATTTCCTGTTTTGATGCTTTTTATATATTTCTCATCTGATTGCACTTGCTAGGACCTCCAATGTTATATTGGATAACAGTGGCAACAGTGGACAGTCTCGCCTTGTTCCTGATCTTAGAGGGAAGGTTTTTAGTCTTTCACCACTTAGTATAATGTTGGCTGAGGGTTTGTCACATATGGCCTTTATTGTATAGAGATTCTTTCTTCCTGATACCCATTTATTAAGTGTTTTAATCATAAATCAATACTGTATCTTGTCAAAAGATTTTCTGTATATATTGATATTATCATATGTTAGATTTTAATTTGTTTATGTGGTGTATCATATTAATTGATTTGCATATGTTGCACAATCCCTATGACCCTGGGATGAAGCCCACTAGATCATATCTGTAATCCTTTTAATATATTGCTGTATCCAGTTTACTAGTATCTTATTTAAGACTTTTACATCTGTGTTCATGAAAGATATTGATCTGTAGTTTTTTATTTTGTGTTACTTTGGCCAGGTTGGTATCACATTAATATTGGAGTCATAACATGAGTTGAGAAGTGTTGCCTCCTCTCTGATTTTTTTGGGAAGATTTTGAGGAGAATAGGTGTTAAATATTCTTTGACTGTTTGGTAGAATTCACTGGTGAAACCATCTGGTCCTGGACTTTTACTTTTTGGTAGGTTTCTGATGATAGTTTCAATTTCCATACTGCATATCTGTCTATTTAGATTTTCCAGCTCCTCTTGATTCAGTCAAGAAAAGTTGGATATTTCTATGTACTTGTCCATTTCTTCTAAGTTATTAAATTTGGTCTTATATACTTTTTCATAGTTTTCTTGTATGATCCTTTGTATTTTTGTGGTGTCTGTCATAATTTCCCCTCCTTCATCCCTGATTTTGTTCATTTGTGTCCTTTCTCTTTTTCTTCTAGTGAGTCTAGCCAGGGGTTTGTCAATTTTACTCATCTTCTCAAAGAACCAGCTCTTTGTTGCATTTATTTTTTCTATTGTTTTTTTTTGTATTCATTTCATTTATTTCTGCTCTAATGTTGATTATTTCTTTCTTTCTGCTGACTTTAGGCTTCATTTGTTCTTCCTTTTCTAGTTTTATTAGATGAAGTGTTAGGTTTTTATTTGGGCTCATTCTTGTTTTTGGAGCTAAGCCTGTAATGATATGAACTGTCCTCTTATTATCATTTTTACCTTGTCCCAAAAGTTTTGATGTTATACTATTCTTATCATTCATTTCTATGTATCTCTTGATCTCTCTTTTTATTTCTTCTCTGACCTAGCCATTCTTCAGTAGCATGTTGTTAAATCTCCAAGTGTTTGGAATTTCTTGCTTTCTTTTTACTGTTGATCTCAAGATCCAAAGCATTAGGATCAGAGATAATGGTTGGTAGATTTCAACCCTCTTATATTTGTTGAGGCTACCTCTGTTTCTCAGTATGTGGCCACTCTTTGAGATTGTTCCATGTGGACTAGAGAAAAATGTATAACCAGCTGTTTGAGGATGACATACTCTGTACATTCCAATTATGTCCAACTGGTCTAATGTGTCACTTAAGGATGTTATTTCCTTATTGATTTTCTATTTGGATGGTTTGTCCATATCTGACAGTGGGGTATTTAGGTCCTCTACAATGATAGTGTTTTGGTCTGTTTCTCCCTTTAGTTCTCATAGTAATTGCTTTACATATTTCAAGGCTCCTTGATATTAATAAGTATTATGTCTTCTTGGTGCATAATTCCTTTTATCTTTATGAAGTGTCCTTCGGTATCATTCTTTATCTTTTTTATTTTGAAGTTTATTTCGTCTGATATTAGTTTTGCTACTCCCACTTTTCTCTGAATGCCATTTGCTTGAAATATCATTTTTCACTCTCTCACTTTGAGTCTATATTACTCTTTGTAACTGAGATGTGTTTCCTGGAGACAGCATATGGTTGTGTTTTGTTCTTCGATCCAATCTGCAACTCTGTGCCTTTTTATTGGTGATTATTGAAATATGAGATCTTCTTCTAGCCATTTTATATTTTGCTTTTTGGTAGCTCGGTGTTTCATTCTTTCCTTGTCCTTGCGTGTCTTTTTCTTTTTTAATTAAAAAAAATTTAATTTAAATTTAAAAAATAAGTTAAAATTTTGTTTGAGTTTTGTAATTTTTCCCTGTGGTTATTCTTGTTTTGTTATATACTTCAGTTCTGAATCTTTGGTGTGTGGTTTTCATTATGAATATGTAAGGATAGTTACATATATACAGTTGTCCATTTTCTTCTGCACATACCTCATCTCCATTCAATTTTGGGAATTTGGATCTTCGAATCCTCCCCTTTTCAGTCATTGCTGTCTCAATTTGTCCCTATGTATGCTGAATGTTTATTGCTATCTTGCTATATAAAATCTCTTCTTATTGTTTAAGTTTATAATGCCCTGTTTTTAGTAAAGGTTGCACTCCTCTGCTTGCATTTGCCTGATAGTCACCTTACTCCTACTTATGTCTTTTTTTTTTTGTCATTTTGTTTTAGGTGAGCTGACTCCTTTCATTATTTTCTGTAGTGCAGGCCTCTAAGTGGAGAAATCCCTCAAATGTTTTTATGTCTGGAAAGGTCTTTATTTCTTCTTAATATCTAAAGGAGAGCTTAGCTGGATATATTATTCTAGGCTGGTAGTTCCTTTCTCTTCATAGTTTAATATTAGATTCCACTTTTTTCTGACTTGTAAGGTTTGTGCTGAGAAGTCCGAGGACAATCTGATGGCTTTTCCTTTATAGGTTACTGTATTCCTTTCCCTCGCTGCCCTAAGATTTCTTTATTTGTCATGAAATTTTTGACAATTTTAACACGATGTGTCTTGGTGAAGGCCTTTTTGGATTGAGATAATTAGGTGTTCTGTTGACTTCTTGAATTCCAAGCTCCAACTCATTCCTTAGAGTTGAAAAATTTTTCATCAACTATTTGTCTTAAAATGCTTTCTATTTCCTGTTTCTTTTTTCCCCTTCAGGAATGCCCATTTTTCTTATGCTTTCTCTCCTGATGGTATCAGCTAGTTCTTGCATTTCTCTGTCATTATTTTTTATTCTTTAGTTTCTCCTTTCTTCTGATATATTTCTAGACATCTGTCTTTGATGTCACTGATGCTTTCCTCCATTTGGTCGACTATTTCCCAAGCTTGCTATTTCATTTTCTCCTCTTTCAATGTGTTCTTCAGCTCTACAAGTTCTATTTCGTTCTTTTTTTGGTTTCAGTCTCCTTGCTAAATAACTCATTTTGCTGATCTGGTTGTTTTTCCCATCCCTGAAATTGTTGATTTTTGGATCTTATTGAGTTTTTTCAGAAGTACCATCCTGATTTCTCTGTCATTTATGTTGCATATTTCTCTCTGTAGGCTATTTTCTGAAGATTTTTCTCTTTCTTTCTTAGCTGCCTTATCACTTTTGTTGTTCATGGTGTTTAATAGACTATTTCTTTACCTGGTTATTAATGGAAGTGTATTCTGCCCCCGCCCCCCAAGAATGGAGATTTATTATATAAATTCTCTCTTTGACCTGCTGCTATGATGGCATTTTTCTTTTGGCTTCCAGTAGGTATTGTCTAAGCTTCTTGGATCCTTGCATTATATAAAGTTTTAATAATGCCTGCCTTCCTTCCTTCCTTCCTTTCTTCCTTCCTTCCTTCCTTCCTTCCTTCCTTCCTTCCTTCCTTCCTTCCTTCCTTCCTTCCTTCTCTCTCTCTCTCTCTCTCTTTCTTTCTTTCTTTCTTTCTTTCTTTCTTTCTTTCTTTCTTTCTTTCTTTCTATCTTTCTTTCTTATATGAGGCAACCCTTGGTTGACCTCACAGATTGCAAGGACTTTGTCAGCTATAATCCCTTATTTTTTATTTTTTATGCCTACAACACCTGACCTTCCTAGGTGGTCTCCCACCCAAATACTAACCAAGCCTGACCCTGTTTCTCTTATGAGATCAGATGGGATCAATCTTTTTCAGGGTGGCATGACTGTATATGCCTTTTTTTTCTTATAAATATTCTATCATACTTGCTACACTCAGTCTCAGTCCCTGTCATTGTTAGTGACAGTTTTGGTAGTGTTTGCTCATATTCCCTTGGGGCTTTGCAGTTTTCAGTCTTGGAGGATATGGGGGAAGTGCCATCTGGGTTGAGGCATCCAATGTGTGGCTCAGCCTCAAGTTTCACAACTGTGGCTGGTAATATTCAACTGTTGCTTCTCTCTCAACCCCTCTTCACTGCTGTCCCCACTTCTCTGCTTTCTGTCCTGATCTCTGGGCACTACTGCTACGTGGTGCTCTCAGCTCTCCCAGGCATGTTTGTTCAGGGAAACCACTGCACCTTCTCCCCAACTCCTTTTCCAGAATGGAGCTCCAGCTTCAAGTTGCAGCTTCTTTGTTTCTCCTAGTCTACTGTCCGACTCCCAGTGTTCTGACCTGTAGTAAGTCTTGTGCACAAATCCCACACTCAGAGATGCTGGTGTGCAGGTTGGGTTATTTCGTTGAGTTTTAGGTATTCAGCTTATGGTTGTTTCAAGAGGGAGAAACCTGGGGATGTCTCTCACTCTGCCATACTTCTGATGTCACTCCTAGGCATTTTCAAAATATGCTGTTTTATAAGAACTCAAAATTCTGATAGTCGATCAGTCATATGATTACTACATATCAAGTGGTTACTGTTAGGTATTAAGTGAAGCAAATCATTATGGTACTTGTTCATAAAAATGTAGAATCCAAGATTATAGGACGACTGAGCAATGAAAGGCAATGATGAATTGATCAAACATATGAAGAGATAAGAAAAAAAGAACTCTCTTTTAATGCTTCAGAACTCCTTCAGGTAATATAATAAGATTCCTAACAGTATCACAATTCTTTGTTTTTAGAAATAGGGGACAGATATTTGGAATATCAATGTAAAAGATTTCTCCAATTAAACTTCCCTGTAACACTAATTCTCTTTGAGATACTTGAATAGCTTTAAAACAACTTTAACTAGAAGAAATACATCTACATCTAAACAGAATGGAGAAATTATCTGGGCCTTTTTCTCATATCCAAGGCATTTTACTTGCCCACACTGACAAGCCTCTAAGAGTGTCTCCCTCTCTGCATCCCAAGAAGTCTAAAGTCTTTTTTAAATAGACTTTATTTTTTGAACAGTTTCATGTTCACAGAAAAATTGATTATCAAGTACAGAGAGTTTCTATATGCCCCTTCCTCCAGATACACACTTCCTCTCCCACTATCAACATTTTTCACCACAGTGGTTTATGTGTTACAATCGATGAACCTACACTGACACATCATTATCATCTAAAGTCCATATTTACATTAGGTTCATTCTGTACTATACATTTTATGAGTTTGAACAAATGCATAATATCATGAACTCATCGTTATAGCATTGTAGAGAATGATTTCACTGCCCTAAGAATACTCCCTCTCTTCAACCACTGGCAACCACTGATCTTTTCATTGTTTTCATAGTTTTGTCTTTTTCAGGATGTAATATAGTTGGAATTATGTAGTATGTAGCCTTTACAGATTGACTTCTTTAACTTAATAATAAGCATTTAAGGTTCATTCATGTTTTTTCATGGCTTGATAGTTCATTTCTTTTTAGTTCTAAAGTTTGGTTTTCTGGATGTAGCACAGTTTATTGATCCACTCACCTACTGAAGGACATCTTGGTTGCTTCCAGGTTTTGGCAATTATGAACAAAGGTGCTATAAGCATCTGTGTGCAAGTTTTTGTGTGAACATAGGATTTCAACTCACTTGAGTGAATACCAAGGAGAGTGATTTCTGGATCATATAGTAAGAGTATGCTTAGTTTTGTAAGAAAATGCCAAACTGTCTTCTAAAGTGGCTGTAACACTTTACATTTCTACCAGAAATGAATGGGAGTTCCTGTTAATTCACATTGTTGCCAGAATTTAGTGTTATGCATATTTATAAGTATGTAGTGGTATCTTATTGTTTTAATGTGCAATTTTATATTATCATACAATATTGAGCATCTTTTCAACTGCTTATCTCTATATATTTTTTGTTGAGATGTCTGTTTAGATCTTTTGTTTTAACAGTTCTTTATATACTTTGGATAAGACTCCTTTATCTGATATGTCTTTTGAAAATATTTTCTCTAACTCTATGGCTTTTTTTTTATTCTCTTGAGACTAATTTTTTAGAGGCAGGAAGAAATAGAAAGCTTCAGAAAACTACATAGAGCAATATAATACTTATGTCTATATCATACAAAATTTATATCTGGTAACACTTTTTGTCATATTTACCTCAGATCTTTATATTTTAAGCAAAATATTACTTTACAAGTCAATGTTCTCCTTTTTCTCCTCCCATTGCTATCCTCTTCTTTTCTAAAGGTAACTAATATCATAACTATGGTGTACAAATTTATAGTCTAATTTTATACATTTGTTACAATGTAATTATACTCACAAATAATATGTAATCTTGCTTTCTAGGTTTGAAAATTTTGTGTAGGTCTATTTTCCAAATATGGCAGAATGGGAAACTTAATGGTTCTGTCCCCTCCAAAATAAAAATAGTAAAAACCTGATAAACTAACACAAAATGTCTAAATCAATTTTATAGAACTCTGGAATCTAGTAAAAAACTTACAACAACAAGGGGAGAGCTTAACACCAACAACAAAGCTGCTGCATGTGATATTTTAAATTGTCTGCCTATTTATTATTCCTCATTCCAGAATTAGCAACGGTTGTGAAGATGGCAGTCTATACTCTTGGTTCAGGTTGCTAGTGTTACAGAGAGCAATACAGACTTTATTCTCAAAAAATTATAGTTGCTTGTTTGTTTATTGTCAATATTTGGATACTTCTTCAAAGACCAGTAAAGGACTTATTTTTGTTTTGCTGACTTGATACCTTCCAAGGACTGTGTGACATTTGCTGAAAAAATTTACAGAAAAAAGTATTGAATTCAGAAGCCTGGGGCAACCTCCCCCCCCCAGTCAACTGGACTAACATTGGACAGACCAAAAAGATTGGGAAAGGCGATATAAAGGAATAAAAAGGTTTTAAAATATTCCCATGTAATATGGGGAATCAAGAGGGCCACGTGCAAGCTCAGGGCTGAATGCCTACTCCTAAAAGGCCTGAGAAGACCTTAAGCTTTTACATCTATCTGATGTTCAGGCTCCAGGCAAGGAGGAAGTGAAAGCTAAGGCAGAATTGTAAACAGTCCAATTATAAGCATTGAAAGAGTGCCAAAGACAGAACCAATATGCAAAGATTGCTAGAATAGCTTTTTTCCTATGTCTTTTCCTTTTTTTCACTCCAGGTATTTAAGGAAATTCTGTCAAAATACTAGCTGACCACTAAGCTAACAGAACACATGATGAAGAGTATAGACTTTACAAAAATAGCAGAGACACTCAACAAACAACAAACAATCAAAACAACATACAACAAGCAGTAACAACAAACCCTAGGCTGGGGAGGGGGGTGATTTCTAGAGTTGCCACTTTATAATATGCACATTTTCTAGGTTTCAACAAAAACTTACAAGGCATGCAAAGAAACAAGAATGTATTCCCTTTCACAGGACATAAATTAATACAAACTTCCACAAGAGGCCCAGGAAATGCATTTAGTAGATGAACATTTTAAATCAACTGTCTTAAGTATGCTGAAAAAGCTAAAGAAAATAATTTTTAAAGAGTACTAAAGAAAACCTGGAGAATAATGTGTCATCAAATAGACAATAGCAATAAAGAGATAGAAATTATTTAAAATAACCAAATAAAAATTTTGGAGATAAAAGCACAATAAAAAAACATGAAAATTTTATTAGAGGGATTTAACAACTGATTTGAGGAGGTAGCAGAAAGAATCATACAAATTCAAGATAGGCCAATTGAGAATACCCACTTTGAACAAAAGAATGAACAATAAATAGAACCTAAGAGACCTATGAAACATCATAAAGAATACCAATATATGCATAATAGGAGACCTAGAAGGAGAGGAGAGGAGGGAAGAGAGAGGGGAGAGAGAGAAAGAGAGAAGGGCAGAAAGAACATTTGAAGAACTAATGACCAAGACTTCCCAAATTTGGTGAAATACATGAAGCTACATCTAAGAAGTTCAATGACATCCAAACAGAATAAACTCAAGAGATACACACCAAGGCACATTATACTCAAATTGTCTAAAGATTAATACAAAAAGAAGAATTTGAAAGCAGCCAGAGAGAAGAGAATCATCACACACAAAGGATCCTAAATATGATTAATAGACAACTTCTCTTTAGGGGTTATAGAGGCAAGAAGATGGTAAGAAAATATTTAAGGTGCTGAAAAAAATGCCAACCAAAATTTCTGTATCTGGCAGAAAACAATGCTTCAAAAATGAAGAAATTAAGACATTTCCAGATAAACAAAAGCTGAGACCATTTGTCAACAACAGACCTGAACCACAAGAAATTTTATAGGTAATCCTTCAGACAGTAACTTAAAACTATATGAAGAAATAAAGCACAAAAGTAAAAGTAGTTATATATAGGTTAATACAAAGCCATTACTGTTGCATTTTTAGTTTACAAATCCTCTTATTTTTCAATAGAATTTAAAATACAAATGCATAAGAAAATTATTGCCCATCTATGTTAATGGCCACACAATGTATAAAGATGTAGTTCGAAAAATAACAACATAAATGGGGTTTAAGATGTGAATAAACAGAGTTTTAATATATTATTGAAACTAGGCTGGTATTGATTCAAACTTGATTATTATAAAGTTAAGGTATTAATTGAAATTTTGAGAATAACCACTAAGGAAAAATACTAAAAAATACAGAAAAAAATAAGAAGGGAATCAAAAATATAAACTAGAAAAAAAATTAGTTAGTCACAAAAGAAAGCAGTGAAGTATAAATTGAGGAATAAAAAATACATAAGACATATAGAAAATAAATAGCAACATGGCAAAAAGTCACTTCATGCCAGTTATTACTTTGAATATGAACAAATTAAATGTTCCAATTAGAAGACAGTGATTGGTAGAGTGTATTAAAAGAACTTGGCCCATTATACACTGTCTGAAAGACTTAATTTATATCCCAAGATAAAAGTCAGTTGAAAGTGAAAAAAATGGGAAAGATATTTCTTTAAATAGTAACCCAAAGCATATTGGAATGGTTATACTAATATCAAACAAAATAGATTTGAAGACAAAAAGTGTTACAAGAGACAAGGTCAGTATTTATTTAAAAGAGTAGCAATTTCTCAAGAAAACATTATATATATATATATATATATATATATATATATATATATATATATATATACATTATATATATATATATATATTCAACAGAGCTCCCAATATATATGAAGCAATAACTTACAACATTGAAAAAAGAAACAGTTCCACAATTAAAACTGAGGACTTTATTATCATACTTAAGTAAAGGAATTAGACAGATCATAGAAGATTTGAAAAGCACTATAAACCAGCTAGACCTAACAGATGTATCTAAAGAACATCCCATCCAACAACAGCAAAATACATATTTTTCTCAATTAGGCCACAAAACAAGTCTTAATAAATCCAAATAGAATGAAATTATACAAAGTAAATATTCTGAATATAATAGAATGAAAGTAGAAATCAAAAACAGAAGGAAAACCAGAAAAATTTTCAAATATATGAAAATTTAACAACACACTTTTAAGTAATTCATGCATTGAAGAAGAAATTACAAAAGAAATTAGAAAATACTTCAAGATGAATGCCAACAAAAATAAAATATACCAAAACTAGTATGATGCAGTGAAAGCAATGCTTATAGGGAAATTTGTAGATGCAAATACATATATGAAAAAAATAAAAAGATCTCAAATCAATAAACTAACTTGACATCTTAAAGAACTAGGAGCAGAGTTTGTAGAAACATGGCAGAGTTGAGAGATGCCCCCAGATCTCTCCCCTTGAAATAACAATAAGCTGAACATCAAAAACTCAATAAAAAACACACAAACTCTATACCAGCATGTCTCAGCATGTGATCTGCACATAAGAGCTACCACAGGTCAGAACTCTGGGTATCCGGTGATGGAGTGGGAGAAATAAAGAAGCTGCCTCTCACAGCCTCTGGAGCAACCCCTCCTACTGAAAACCAAAAGAAAAATGCCTTCTTTGCAACAGGCTAAAGAGAGACCTTTTTATAATAAATCTTCTTTCTGGAAAAACAACAGAAAACACCTACTTTATAGCTGAGGCAGAGAAATACTCAATTAAACACCATGAATGACCAGAGTGACAAGGCATCTCAGAAAGAAAGAGAATAATCACCAGAAAATAACCTTAAAGACATAAAAAAAATGCAACTTAAATGACAGAGAATTTAAGAAGCCACTTCTGAAAAAATACAGTGAGATCTGAAATGAGTCATATCAACAATATCAAGAATTGAAAAAACAGCTAGATGAGCACAACGACTTCTTTAGAAAGGATATAGAAAACCTCAAAAACCTGAATAAATATTCTGGTGATAAAAAAACACACTGTGAGAGATGGAAATGAAATAGCAAGCTTGAGAAATAGAGGCGACCAAATAGAGAAAAATAAAACAGTGACATCACAGACAGAAATCTAGAGAAGAGAAGAGAGTAACTGAAGAATGAAAAATAATGAAAGAGAAATACAAGAACTAGCTGATACCATCAGGAGAGAAAATGTAAGAATAATGGGCATTTTTGAAGCGGAGGAAAAGGAGCAGGAATTAGAAAGCATTTTCAGACAAATACTTGATGAGAATTCCCCCAATATAAGGAATGTGCTGCAGATTAGAATTCACAATGTCAACAAAACACCCAGTTATCTCTCCCAAAAGAATTTCACCAAGACACATTGTATTAAAATTATCAAAAATTAATGACAAATAAAGAATTCTCAGGGCAGCCAGGTAACTTATAAAGAAAAACCCATTAGATTATTGTCAGACTTCTCAGCACAAACCTTACAAGGCAGAAAAGAGTATAACCAAATATTCAAACATTTAAGTAAAAGGAACTACCACCTAAAATAATGTATCCAGAAAAGCTCTCCTTTAGATATGAAGAAGAAATAAATTCCTTTCCAGACATACAAAAATTGAGTGAATTCTTTACTTAGAGGCCTGCACTACAGAAAATACTGAAAGGGGTCAGCTCACCTACAACAAAATGACAAAAAAAAATGTAATTAGGAGTAAAGTGACTATCAGGCAAATAGAAGCAGAGGAGTGCAACCCTTACTAAGAACAGGGCATTATAAGCTTAAACAATAAGAAGGGAATTGCTATAGTAATAAACATTAAGCATACATAGTGATAAATTGAGACAATGACTGAAAAGAGGATGAATCAAAGATCCAAATTCACAAAGGGAAATGGAGATAAGGAATGTGCTGAAGAAAATGGACAACTGTATATATGTAACCATCCCTTACATATTCATAATGGTAACCACACAGCGAAGATTCAGAACTGAAGAATATACTATAAAACAAGAAGAACAAGAGACAAAACACACAAAACCCAATCAAAATAAAGGAAAAAGAAACACAATGACAAGGAAGCAATGGAAACACTGAGCTACCAGAAAGCAAAAGGTAAAATGGCTATAAGAAGACCTCATATTTCAATAATCACCTTAAATGTAGATGGACTGAACTCACCAATCAAAAGGCACAAAGTTGCAGAATGCATCAAGAAACAAATCCCAACCATATGTTGCTTCCAGGAGACACATCTCAGTTCCAAAGACAAATATACACTGAAAGTGAAAGGGTGGAAAATGATATTTCAAGCAAAAGGCATTCAGAGAAAAGAGGGAGTAGCAAAACTAATATCAGATGAAATAGACTTTAAAATAAAAATGTTAATGAAAGATACCAAGAGACACTTCATAATGATAAAGGAAATTATGCACCTAGTAGACATAAAACTTATTAATATCTATGCTCCCAAACAAGGACCCTCAAATATGTAAAGCAATAACTATCAGAACTAAAGGGAAAAACAGATTACAAAACCATTGTAGTAGGGGAACTGCATACGTCACTCTCAGATATGATCAGATCATCTAAACAGAAAATCAATAAGAAAATAGCATTCTTAAATGACATATTATACCAATTGGACATAATGGACATTTACAGAGCCTTCCATCTGAAAACAGCTGTTTATACATTCTTCTCTAGTGCACATGAAACATTTTCAAGGATTGAACACATACTGGGACACAAAGATAGCCTCTACAAATATAAGAGGGTTGAAATCATACCAACTATATTCTCTCATCATATTGCTTTGAAACTAGAGATTGACTGCAGAAAGAAATCAGGAAGAACCACAAATACATGGAGATTAAACAACATATTACTGAAGAATAACTGGGCCAAGGAAGAAATAAAAAGTAAGATCAAGTGATACATAGAAACAAATAATAATAATAGTACGACAATCAAAACATTTGGGACACGGCAAAAGAGGTCAATAGAGAAAAGTTCATATCATTATAAGCCTATCTCCAAAAACAAGAATGAGCCCAAATTAACAACGTAAAGCTTCATTTAAAAAAAAAAAACTAGAAAAATAAGAACAAATGGAGCCTAAAGTCAGCAGACAAAAAAAAAATCAAAATTAGAGCAGAAATAAAAGATAGAAAAAAATAAATGCAACAAAAAGCTGGTTCTTTGAGAAGGTTAATAAAATTGACAAACCCCTCGCTAGACTCACTAAAGGAAAAAGACAAAGGACACAAATAAACAAAATCAGGAATGAAAGAGGGGAAATTATGACTGACATTGCAGAAATATAAAAGATCATACAAGAATACTATAAAAATTATATAACACCAAATTTAATAACCTAGAAGAAATGGACCAGTACTTAGAAAAATACAACCTTCCTAGACTGAATCAAGAAAAACTGGAAAATCTAAATAGACCAATCAGCAGTATGGAAATTGAAATAATCATAAAAACCTACCAAAAAGTAAAAGTTCAGGACCAGATGGCTTCACTAGTGAATTCTACCAAACATTCAAAGAAGATTTAATACATAGTCTCCTCAAAATCTTCCAAAAAATCAAAGAGGAGGCAATACTTTCCAACTCATTTAATGAGGCCGATATTACTCTGACACCAAAACCTGGTAAAGATAACACACAAAAAGAAAACTACAGATCAATATATCTCAAGAACACAGATGCAAAAATTCTAAATAAGATATTAGCAAACCGAATACAGCAACATATTAAAAAGATTATACACCATGATCAAATGGGGGCTTTATTCCACAGGCAGAGGGATGGTATGACATACACAAATCAATTAATGTAATACACCACATAAACAAATTAAAAAATAAGAATCATATGATCATGTCAATAGATGCAGAAAATGCCTTCAACAACATACGGCATCCATTTTTGATCAAAACACTTAAAAATTGGTATAGAAGGAAAGTACCTTAACATAATCAAGGCCATCTATGACAAGCCATCAACCAACATTATACTTAATGGTGAAAAACTAAAAGCCTTCCCTCTAAGATCAGGAACAAGGCAAGGTTGTTCACTATTGCCACTCTTATTCAATATAACATTGGGGGTCCTAGCAAGTGCAATCTAACCAGAGAAAGATATAAACAGCATCAAAATAGGAGATGAAGAAGTCAAACTGTCACTATTTGTGGATGTCATGATTCTCTACATAAAAAACCCTGAAGACTCCACAAGAACACCACTAGAAACAATCAGCAAATACAGTAAAGTTTTTGGATATAAAATTAATGTTCAAAAAGCTATATTTTCTATACTGTAATAATGAAGTATCACATAAAGAAGTGGAAAAAATAATTTCTTTTGCAATTACAACAAAAAGAATAAAATACCTAGGAATAAATTAAATGAAATATGTGAAAGACCTATATAATGAAAACTACAAGACCCTATTAAAAGAAATCAAAGAGGATACAAAGAAATGGAAAGATATTCCGTGTTCTTGGATTGGGAAAATCAAAATAGTTAAAGTGACCATGGCACCTAAAGCATTATGCATATTTAATGCAATCTCCATCAAAATCCCATCAACATTTTAAAAAGAAATAGAACAAAAAACTAATCAGATTTGTATGGTAGCACAAAACACCCCAAATTGCCAAAGCCATCCTGAGAAGAAAGAATGAGGCTGGAGGCATCACTCTGCCCAACTTCAAATTATACTAAAAAATGACAGTAATCATAATGGCTTGATGTTGGCAGCAAAACAGACACATGAACCATTGGAACAGAATCGAGAGTCCAGAAGTAAACTCATATTTATATGAGCAAATAATTTTCGACAAAAAAGCCAAAATCATGCAGTGGAGAAAGGAAAGCCACTTCAACAAATGGTGCTGGGAAAACTTGAAAGCCACCTGCATAAGAATGGATATAGACTGTTGTCTATCATCACATTTCAAAATTAAGTCAAAATGGATTAAGGACCTGAATATAAGACCCGAAACAATAAAATGCATGAAAGAAAACACAGGAACTAAATTGATGTACTTTGGACTTAAAGAGGATTTTATGAATTTGATCTCAAAGGCCTCAAAGGGATGTAAAAGCTAAAATAATTGAATGAGACTACGTCAAACTAAAAGGATTCTGCTCAGCAAAAGAAGTTGTCAACAAGATAAAGAGACAACCATCTGAATGGGAAAATATATTTGCAAGCAATGCCTCAGATAAAGGCCTAATATCCAAAATATAGAAAGAACTGATACAACTGAATAACAACAACAACAACAACAACAACAACAAAATAAATGATACAATCAAAAAATGGGTAGAGGACCTAAATAGACATTTTTCCTAGAGGACATATAAATGGCCAACAAATATTTGAAAAGATGTTCTACATCAGTAGTTATTAGGAAAATGCAAATCAAAACCACAATGAGCTACCATCTCACACCTGTTAGAATATCTGTTATTAACAGGACAATTACTAATAAATGCTGGAGATGATGTGTGTAAAAAGGAACCATCATACACTGCTGGTGGGACTGCAAATTGGTGTAAGCTCTATGGAAAACAGTAGAGAGGTTCCTCAAAAAACTAAGAATTGATCTACCAAATGATCCTGCAATCTCTACTGAGTATTTCCTCCAAAGACTTGAAAACCCATATATGAGAAGATAATTATACACTGATCTTCATAGAAGGATCATTCACAGTGGCCAGGACATGGAAGCAACTGAAGTGTCCTACAATAGATGATTGGACAAAGAAGCTGTGGCACATATATACAATGGAATATTACTCAGTTATAAGAAGAGACAAAATACTGCCATTTAGGACAAAATGGATGGAACTTGAGATAATCATGCTAAGTGAAATAAGCCAGATAGAAAAAGTTAAAAATCACATGATATCACTTATATGTAGGATATAGATTTAAAAGCAATAAATGAACAGGACAAACAAACAGAATCTCATGGACATGGACTATAGACTAGTGGTTTTCATATGATATGGGGCATGGTAAGGGGTAGGTAGACTGGGTAAAGGGGGTCAAATATGTGGTGACAGAAAGAAATCTAACTATGGGAGGTGAATACACAGTGTAATCATATGTATGCCTTATTGTTAAAGTGTACAGCTGAAACTTATTGCATTTCATTAAGAAATGTCAAAATAAAAAAATTAAACAATTATTAAAAATAGAAGAACTAGGAAAAGAGCAAGTTATTCCCTAATCTTGCAGAAGGAAGGAATTTCTAAAGATTAGAAGAGAGATTAACAAAATAAAGGATATAAAAATAATACAGAGAATAAAAAAAGAAGTTGGTTCTTTGAAAAGTTCAACAAAATGGATAAACCCTTTGCTGGAATGACCAAGAAAAAGGAGAAAACTCAAATTATCAGTATCATAAATGAAAATGGAGACATTAGTACAGACTTTACAAAAATAAAGATGACTATAAGAGCATACCATGAACAAATGTACATCAGCAAATGAAAAAGATTAGATGAAATGAACAAATTTCTAGGAACACAAAAACTATAAAAACTGATTCAAGTAGAAATAGAAAATCTAAACAGACATATAAAAAGTAGATGAAATGAATCAGTAATTTAAAAACTTCCCTTGAAAAGAAAAGTGTGGAATACAATGGCTTCATTGCTGAATTCCATCAAACTTTTAAAGTCCAGAGTCTAGTGGGAAGAAGGAATGGGAAGTCTAGACAATCAAAAAAGAATAAATTAAGTCCTGATTTATAGCATGTTTAGATTTCTGTGGTTTAAATACTCTGTAACAATGATCAATTTCAGTCTGGCAACGTGATATCAAAAGGAAAAAATGCACAATACCACATCATTATATCGCATTTCCTCCATTTACATGCAATACAAATAAATAAGCTCAAGAACATAAATAATAGTAAAATGCAGTACACTAATTAAAGAGTGACAGGTTTTGAATATTTATTAACTTTGCTTTTAAGATTATTTATTTAATTGCAATCATATAATTTAATTTTTAATAATGGTTGTTTTAAACAACCAATAATAAATTTCCTGAAAATGTAACAATTTGCTCTTGTTGGCTGATATGAGATAGCTCTAGCACACCACTGGTAAACTCAAAGAGTGTAGAAGGAAGGAACTATTACAAGTAAAAGCAGAAATTAAATATAATATAAAATAGACAAACTATAGAGATGATTAACAAAACTAAAAGCTGGTTCTTTAAAAAGGCTGGCACGATAGTTGAATATATGGCAAAATCAATGAAGAAGAAAGAAAGAACACCAACAATATTAGAAATGTAAAATGGGGCAAACATATATATGTAGAGTTTTAATACTGTGTATGTCAATGACTATGCCAATGATTAGAATAGATTATTTTCTAGAAATATATACTTTAATAAAATTGATTTAAGAAGAAAAAATATGAATATACCTAAACCATGAAAGAAATTGGATTTGTAATTTGAAAATATCACTCCACTTTTCTGTGCTACACAGAGAAGGGCCTACACGGTGTTCTTGGTTCTCACGTAGCTTAAAGAGAAACTTTCACAATGTCTAGAGCCCTTAATCTCCTGCAAATTAAAGAGGAGGATATCTTCAATTCTTTGCAGCAGGAACCCCCAACCTTGACTTCCAAATGGAACAGTACAACTACAAAAGGAAAAGTGACAGCATCTACATCATAGAACCTGGGAGAAGCTTCTGCTGCCAGCTTGTGCCATTGTTGCCATTGAAAACCCAGCTGATGTCAGTGTCATATAATCCAGAAATACTGGCCAGTGAGCTGTGCTAAAGTCTGCTGATGCCACAGGAGCCACTCCTATTGCTGGCCACTTCACTTCTGGGACCTTTACTAACCATATCCAGGCAGTCTTCTGGGAAGCCAAGACTTCTGGTGGTTACTGATCCCAGGGCCAACCACTAGCCTCTCACAGAGGCACCTTATGTTAACCTGCCTACAATCACTCTGTGTAACACAGGCTCTCCTCTCTGCTATATGAACATTGCCATCCCTTGCATCAAAAAGGGAGCTCGTTCAGTGGGTCTGATGTGGTGGATGCTGGTCCAGGAAGTTCTCTTCATGCCTGACACCATCTCCCATGTACACACATGGGAGGTCATGCCTGGTCACTACTTCTACAGAGATCTTGAAGAGATTGAAAAGGAAGAGAAGGCTGCTGCTCAAAAGGCTGTGATCAAGGAAGAATTTTAGGATAAATTTACTGCTCCAACTTCTGAGTTCACTGCTGCTCAGCCTGAAGTTTCTGACTGGTCTGAAGGCATTCGGGTGCCTTCTGTACCTATTCAGCAGTTTCCTACTAAAGACTGGTGTGCTTAGCCTGCCCCTGAAGACTGGTCTGCAGCCCATACTGCTCAAGCCACTGAATGGGTAGGAACAACCACTGAGTGGTCTTAAGCTGTTCTTTCACAAACTCTTAAATAAAATGGGAATAAGGTTGATGGAAAATAAACAGTTTCTTAAAAAAAAAAAAAGAAAAGAAAATATCACCCCCAAAAGGATCTACGCAATTATCAAAGAAATGATAATTCCATATATTTCAAACTTTTATAAAATAGAAAAAAAGAAAAGTACCTATTTTATTTTATTAGCTAGTATAACTTTGATACTAAAATTGAACAAAAACAGAGTAAAGAGTATAGGTTGGTATTACTTATAAAGAGAGATAAAAAACCAAAATCATAATTAAAAAAACACCTTATAAATAAAATTTATCAATGCAAATACGCAACAATCACCATGAGCAAGTTTATCTAGGAACACAAGGATGATTCAATATTAGGAAATCTATCCAGTTACTACAGATAGCAATAGCCATTTTAGTCAAGTATCTTTAATAGAGCAGATAAATGTGGCCTCAGGTATAAGGTATGTGGCCATTGAATAAAAAATGTGTTATATTCTTTCCTATTCAGAAAAGGATATCAGAAACAGATTACAATCATGTGTAATAGACAAAAGTATACACTTACAATTTTGCTTCAGGTTTGTGTTAATTTTTCTGCTTTCTGTTCTTATACAGTTTGAAAATATCTGGACTGTAT
Source organism: Macroglossus sobrinus (assembly GCA_004027375.1). Taxonomy (NCBI): domain Eukaryota; kingdom Metazoa; phylum Chordata; class Mammalia; order Chiroptera; family Pteropodidae; genus Macroglossus; species Macroglossus sobrinus. The sequence continues at coordinate 338,254 of PVKZ01001453.1, read as the reverse complement.
GCACATTTTAGGATATCACATAGAATAATTACTTTGTTGACATCATGCTGATTGGGCAGGATTAGCAAAGAGGTGACTAATGCACTCAAGGACTTGTCAAGACAGATATGTGCTACATGGCATAAAAGATACATACTAGAAAGATTCAGATTTGCCAATTTATTACAATTTTTACAGTGGAGTCCAGTGGTAAGGAACATGCCAGGATATCCATTTCACAGCAACAAACAGACAAATACACACACAAACAAAAACAAACAAACAAAACCAAAATGAACAAACAAAAAACATGCAGAATCTCACATTCCTTACCATGAAAAAGAGCGTAACACTTCATATGTCTCTGAGTTCTAGTGCTAACACATTCTACAGAGGCCCATATACAGGATGGACAACTTTTAGGTAGGAGAAAAATATGGCTCCCAGCAGGTTAAGGCTGTGGTGCAAGCAGCTCTGCTGTGTGAGGCATTTTATTTGAAAGACCCTCTGGTATTGGAAGTGCCAATGGTAGAAAAAAAATGCAGTGTGAAGTTTAGGGCAAATTCCAATGGCAAAACCGCAATGCAGAGCTCTGAGGTTCTGGAGCAAGACCATGCCAACTGTAGTAATTAAACTTTTTGAAAAACATCTCTTAGCATTTTGCTGGACCCTTGTAGAGATGGAATGCTTAGCTATAGGACATCAAGTGACAATGTATCCAGAATTGCTTATGAACTGAGTTATGTCATACTCACCAAGTCATAAAGTTAGTCAAGCCCAGAAGTTGTCCATCATCAGATAGAAATTGAACTCCAGAATTGAGACAAAACAGGACTAAAGGACCACGTAAACTGCATGAACATGTATATCAGCCTCCCATGTCACCCACCAGTGTTGTAACCAGCACTCTTTCTTCAGCTTGAATGTCTGGCAGGCTAAATAATAAATAGATGACAGGAGACTAGTCTTCAGATGGTGAGCACATGAGAGTATACAGATGTCATAGTATAAAGTTGTACACCTGAAATTTTTATAGCATTATTAACCCTTTACCCCCAATATGTTTAATTTTATAAAGAAAAAAGAAAAAAAGAAAAACAAAAATAAATATGTCACAATATATGCAATATATCTATGCAGAATCTTAGGAAACTTTATTGAAGGACATAAAAAAATCTAAATAAATTAAAGGATACACAATGACAGTTTTCTCAAGACTTACCCATAAGTATAAATCAATGCCAAACAAAATCCAATAATATTTTTGGGTACAACTTGACAAATTGCTAATAAATTTTGTATAGAAAAATAAATTGAAATTGGTACAGGCACTATGGAAAACAATCTGGTTTCTCAAAAATTAAAAATGGATCTACCTTTTGACCCAGCAATTGCACTTCTGAATATTTATCCAAAAAAAAAACAAAACAATAATTTGTAAAGATCTATGCACCTCAATATTCAATGCAGCACAATTTATAACAGCCAAGATATGGAAACAACCTAAATGCCCATCAACAGATGATTGGATAAAGAAGTTATGGTTTATCAATACAATAGAATATTACTCAGACATTAAAAAAATGAAATCCTACCATTTGAAATGACATGGATGGACATAGATGTTATTATGCTGAGTGAAATAAGTCAGACAGAGAAAGATAAATACCATATGATTTCACTTATATGAGGAATCTAAGGAACAAAACAAACTAATCAAAAACAGACTCACAAATATAGAGGACAATTTGGTGAAGGATAGAGGAGAGGGGGTTGGAGGGCTGGGAGAATGGGATGAAGGGTTAAAGAAGTACAAATTAGTAGTTGATAGATGGTCACATGGATGGGAAGCATGGTACAAGGAATGCAGTTAACATTAATGTAATGGTGAGGTGGAGAGCCAGAGGAGAGAAAGAGCAATTAGGGGGATCATCTTATCAACTATATAAATGTCTAACCAATGTACTAATAATGAAATTAAATTTAAAAAAAGTCCCAAAGTAGCCAAGAAAATTCTAGACTATTGAAGAAGAACTTGCTTACAAAATAACATGTTTTGTTTTTAATAAAACCATAGTGATTAAAACAATGTAGTATTGGCACAGGAATAATCACATAAATTAATAGAACAGAAAAGAAGATTGGTAATAGACTCATGTGTATATTAGAATTTCTTGTATGATATACATGGCATTATAGACCTGTGGAGAAAGGACAGACCATTCAGTAAGTGAGATTCAGATAACAGGCTTTACATATGGGGGGATAAACCTATACTCCTATCTTTCACCATACAGAATAGTAAATTCAAGATATATTTAAAACCTAAATATAAAAAAACCTTTAATTTATTAAAATAATATATAGATTAATATTGTTATGATCTCAGGTTTACTTAAACAAAACAAATTAAGGAAATATTATATATTTGACAAATCAAAATGAAACCTGCTGTATAATAATTAACAATATATACTAAGTAAAGTCAAGCAACAAATAGAAAAAGATATTTGCAACATATGTAATAAACAAAAAGATTAGTATCCATAATATATAAAGAACTTCTGATCAACAAGTAAAATACAAGCATCTCAATAGAAAAAAAGATGGACAAAGGTTTTTAATAGGAACTTTACTTGAGAGGATATCTGATTGGAGTGATGAAGAAAATATTAATAATGCAGGATGAATTAATAATGTGCTGTATCTGTACAGTTGAACATTTTGCTTATTAATTTTCAATGTTTGTGATAAAAGCCTTTATACCTTTATATTTCCTTCTATTTATCACTTTAGCCAGTGGTGTACTGATAAACAGACTCCTTGAAAAAGAAGGAAAAAAAAGAAAAAAGGAGAAAGAAGTCCTGTAGTATTTTCTGATTTTCACAGTATACGTGTTTCCACCACAGCTGATTTCAAGCTATTTAATAATGGCCTCGCAAAATTCCTAAATATATAACACCAGGTTTTGGGACCGGTTGTAGAGAGGCTCTAGCCTACCACTAATAGCTATATGCTATAGCTTCTGATATGTAGTACCTTTTTTTGTCAATCAGTTATAAATACTTCATTTTAATTAACACTTATTCCCTAACAAATGAATATTTAGAAGTGCATATTTATAGTTTCAAAGTCTATGACTCTTATAAGGGCTACTTTTGATTATTGAATTCTCATTTTATTGCATTATGATTGAAGAATGAGGTATAATATTCATATTTTTTGAGATTCTTGTGGCCTAGAATGTGTACAATTTGTATGTTTTCATGTGTGCTTAAAAAGTATTTAGTTTTTATTTGTAGATGCAGTTATTTTTTAAATATACACTTTATTTTTACAGAATTTTTAAGTTCAAAGAAAAATTTACCAGAACATACAGAGTTCCCATATACTCTCTCTGCCAATATGTACAGCCTCCCCCACAATAGACAACCTTTACCAGAGTTGTATGTTTGTTACAATTGATGAACCAACATTACCACATCATTGTCACCCAAAGTCCATAGTTTACATTAGGGTTCACTATTGGTGTTGTAGGTTATATAAGTTTTGACAAATACATAAAGATATATAGCTATCATTATAGTATTATACAGGAGTTTCCCTGCCTTCAAAATTCTGTGCTCCACCTATCATTCTTTCTTTTCCTCAATCCCCTGGCAATCACTGATCTTTTTATTGCCTCCATAGTTTTGCCTTCTCCAGCATGTCATATAGTTGTAGTCATATAGTATATAGCCTTATCACATTGGCTAGTGTGTGTGTGTGTGTGTGTGTGTGTGTGTGTGTGTACTAAATTTTATTGTTTATTAAAATCCCTAGTAACTTTTGTCTACTTTTTCACTCCCTAAAAGAGATTTGTTAAAATCTCTTATTGTGATTATAGATTCAGTTATTTCTCTTTTTAATTCTGTCAGCATTCACCTTATATATTTCAGAGCTATATTTTTAGATGTGTAGAATTATATAAACATTTTTAGTGGAGGACTATTTTTTAATCATTAAGTGATGTGTCTCTTTGTCTTTATTAATGCTTTTCACCTTAAATTCTATTTCACCTGTTCTGCCTTTTTTCTTTCTCTAATTTTTTAACATCTCTGATTCATGGTATTTTAGGTATGTTTCTTATAGACAACACATAGCTGAAGTTTTAATACCAAATCTAAGTGTCTCTTCAAATAGATGTTTCAAATCTATTTACATTTATTGTGACTGTTGATATATTATCTTGTGTTTTCTGGTTACTATGATTTTTATTTGCTTGTTATCTTCTCTTTTCATGTCATGTTGCCTAAGAGAAGTAATTTTTTCAGGTTGATTTTGTTTCCACCTATGACTTGGGGCAGGAACCACATAATTGTTTGGCTTAGGCCAGCAATCAGATTTTTTTCAAAGAAGACACCCTTTTCCTTGTTTTTCCCCTTCTCCAGGTGTACTAGTTCTAACACAGAACTTGCAACCCTGACTTCTATCTTCTTTTGAGCATTAAAATTCTAGATCTTAAGAACTATATCCGGTTCACTTACCCCTTTGAGCCACAAGTGTTCAAATCCTACCCATTGCTTTGGGTGTTTTCTTTGTTTCTGGCATCTGGAGATTTTTTTCTTCCTTCCAAGATCAAGTATATACTTACACTTTAAAATCTGGCATTTCTACATATCTGAAATGTGTGAGTTTGTGTGGTGTGTATTTATTTATATGTGTGTTTATTGGTAGGATGTTGGATTACTTCCTACATCAGCCTAGGTTTTGATCTTGACTGAAAACAAGCCTGTGCTCTTAACCAGTAGGCTCTACTGCCTCCCAGTGTCATTTTTTCCCTTAAGCTTCTGTGCATTTTATAAATCAAAATACAGAATCTGTGATATGCAGTTTCTCCATACAATATAAATAGAAACTTAAAGTTAACAAGTATGGAAATCAATTTAGCAAATTAATTATACTTTGCTTACTTTACAAATGAGCCAACTATTTTTTTTCAGTAGTTAACAGTTTGTTTTTTTTTTTATTCAGGACATTAATAGAAGATGCCATTTGTCTATATTAGTTGTGTACCACCTTTCATTGGACATCAGGGAGCCCAATTCAGATAGTTCCTTTTTGTGAAAGCAGAGCTTAAAGTTTAATGAAGAATCTAAACTTTGGTTCTTGGAATTGAAGTGTAAGCAGAATTCAACATAAATATGCTGACTGCTTTTTTCCTGCTGCAGACATTCTGCTTTGATTAATATATTTAGAAGATTGAAGATCAACACCTGTTCCTCTTGTGTATCTCTCTCATAAGTGACCTTTGTCTCACCCTGTATAAACACACACATGGTGATTAAGCTGTCAGATATCATAGGGGAATTTTTGAAGGATGAGGACAATTAATCACTCCTGGAATTTCTCACTGATAGCCCTGTAGATGTCTGCCATCCACCTTGCCAGCTATTTCTTTGCCCACTCTGTTATTAAGCCAGAGCCTCTAAAGGGCCACTAATGTTGTGGCATTTGAGTATTCTCTATCAAGTATAGGGTTTGGACCAGATGATCTCTTACTAAGACCTCTCCCAATTCTGCCATTTTATGGGATCAAATTTCACTGGCAGTTTCCATGATTGAGGACAGAAAACACATGATATTAAATTTGTGTTTAGGAAAGTGTTAATGCTCCTGTTTATTGCTACAACAAGATTAAACACAAAGCTATTTGTTAGTAGAGTTCTCCAGCATCTCAGTGATTTTTAAGTTGGTGGAAGAAATGGGAAGGAAACTAGCATTTATTGAGTTATCACATAGCATGTATTATCTCAGTTAAAACTGCCTGTGAAGGAGGTGCTATCTAGCCCCCACCCCCATTTTATAAGAAATTGAGTTTGAGAGAATCTAATTGACTTGCACAATGTTGCATATCAAGTAAGTAGTGGAGATCAGATTTGAATCCAAGTCCCGGTTTCAAAGTCTTTTCACAACTTATGTTGTTCATCTATCCATCAGTTTATTAATTCATCATTATTTATTGAGCACCTACTATGTGCCATATAGACACTGTAGATACAATGGTGAATAAGATAAAGTCCTTGTTGTCCTTCATGGTTCATTTATTTTATTTTTTAATTTTTAGACAAGGCAACCCTTGGTTGACTTCACAGATTGCAAAAACCTTGTCAGCTTATAATCCCTTATTTTTTATTTTATTTTATTTTTTACACCTACAGCACCTGGTCTTTCTAGGTAGTCTCCCATCCAAGTACTAACAAAGCCCGACTCTGCTTAGCTTCTGAGATCAGATGGGATTGGGCTTGTTCAGGATAGCATGGCCGTGGACCATCATAGTTCATTTATAGGATAAAATTATCTTAAATATGGTAGACCAGTGGTCCCTAACTGTTTTGGCACCAGGGTTCAGTGTTCCTACTAGAATTAATGCCTGATGTTCTGAGGTAGAGCTGAGGTGGTGATTTTAGCACTGGGGAGTGGCTGAAAATACAAATGAAGTTTCATTTACCTGTCACTCACCTCCTGCTGTGTGATCTGGTTGTTAACAGGCCATGGACAGGTACCAGTCCACAACCTGGAGGTTGAGGACTCCTGTGTAGACCACAAGACAATGAGGATTCCTATGGCTGAAGTAAGATTCAAAACAGATGACTTGATTATAAAAAACGTGGAGGGCCATGGTGAGATCCAGGTAATATTGGTCAGGAGAGGGGACAATCTTTGATCTGATAATCCTCTTGTTAAGACTCCCAAAAGACCCCACTACATTTTACCAAAACTAATGTCAGACTGGTATGAGGTATACTTAACCCTTCTTTTGTATATAAAACTCTAAAAACCCTTAACTTTATTGAGATATTTTATACATATGTATGTATGCATATATATATATATGTATATATATATATATATGCATAGTTGCACAACTATCACCACAATTTAATTTTAGAACACATTCATCACTTCAAAACTAAAACACATAAACATTAGCAGTTATTCTCCTTTCCTGCTTTTCCTTTTTTTTTCTGCTCCAGCCCCAGGAAACCACTAATCTATTATCTGTCTTTACGGATTTGCCTATTTTGGACATTTCACAAATATGGAGTTATGTAATATAGGATCCTTTGTGACTGGCTTCTTTTACTTAGTATAATGTTTTCTAGGTTTATCTGTGTTGTATCTGTATCTGTACTTTATTCTGTTTTGTGACCAAATAAAATTCCATTGTATGGATATACCATATTTATTTGCCCATTTATTTAACATTTGGGTTGTTTTCACCTATTGTGAATAATATTGTGAACATTAGTGTACAAGTTTTTGTTTGGACACCTATTTTAAATTTCTTGAAATATATACCTAGAAGTGGAATTGTTGGGTTCTATGGTAATTTTATCTTAAAATACTGAGGAGTTAACAGACTTTTCCCACAGAGGCTGCACCTTTTTACACTCCCATGAACAATATATGAAGGTTTCAATTTCTTCACATCCTCATCAATATTTTATAAGTCCCTTTAATATAGTCCTTATAGTGCTTATAATAATAATAATAATAATAATAATAATAATAATAATAATAAAGCAACAGCAATAACAGCATTAATAGCTCAAATTACTGTGTCAGATACTCTTCTAAGTACTTTATATATATTAACTCATTGAATCTTCATAGGAACCAAATGACAGGTAGTATCATTTCAGATGAGGATATTGAGGCACAGAAAAAATAAGCACATTGGCCAAGTTTTACACACCTAAAAAAATTTCAGGGCCAAGATTTAAATCTCAGAAGTTTGACTGAAAGATTTGTGCTCTCAACAAATAAATAACACTGCCTAATGATATTAGCTCACATCCTAAGAGTTTTAAACCTATTTTCTCATTTTATCTCACAAAATACCAAATAATTAGATGCTATCTCATTACCCCCATCTAATAGATAAAGTAACTAAGAAATAGAGAGATTAAGTAACTTACCAAATGTCACATGGATTACATTTGTGAACTAAAATACAAATCCAGGTCAACTTTACTTAGCCCCTCTGCTGTTTGGAGCAGAGCTGGAGCTCAAGCAGCTTCAGTAGTAAAAGCGAAAGGGAAAAATAATAACTACAAGTAGTCATCATGCTTAGAAGTACAATCTACAGGAAACAGGGTCACCTCAACCCTACTGAATTCTCAGTGACACCTGATTGCAAACACTTAAAATTAAAAAATGAAAGCAGAGTTTCAGTCAAGATGATGGAGCAAGTAAATGCAATGCTTGCCTCCCCTCAGGAACACATGGAAATTACAAATAAACTATATAACAACCATCATTGAGAAATGCCATAGGTCTAACTGAACAGAGTCCTTCATGTAAGGACATACAGAAGAAGCTACCTCCAGAATGGTAGGAGGGGTAGAACTCTGAATTAGCTTGTCCTACACCCATGTGTGGCAGTTAAAAATTGGAAGGTATATCTTGGATATGGAGGTCCTCCATGAGGAGTGAGGGGTTCCAGCCTCACACAAGTTTCCACAGCTCAGGGTTCCAGTGTGGGAAGGGAAGCCCCCAAAATTTTTGCCTGTAAAAACTAGTGGATATTGTGGCTGAATGAGATAGAGGGCTTCTGGAAACTGAGTTTTTCCTCTTAAAGGGCCCACACATGGATTTACTTGCTGATGAACTCACTTTCTCTGAGCTCCAGCACTGGGGTAGCAGCTTGAAAGATATCAGGGACATATGAGAAGGAAGTGAACTATTGGGTTTCAGGGCAAGGGCTAGAGAAGCAGCTTTCTCCCAGGCAGAAATGCTGTCAGAGACCATTGTTCCTTTGTTGACCCCTTCCCAAAATCCAGCATGCAGAGGCAGGTGGATGACATATATAAGTCTCCAAATTAGTTAACATCATTTGTTCCACCATGGTCATTCCCTGAGACTCTACCCCAAACAATTTATGGGGCCACTCATGCCACTTCCAGTGGCTTTTCTATACAAAAAGCCTATTTTGGCTCATGCTGAAGACTTTCCTAAAATCTTCCAAAGGTTCACAAAAATTAAGCAAGCAGCATCTGGCGTTGGTGTGCCCTGTACCTCTTGCTAAGCAGCCCCAAGCTCAGCACTGACTTCAGACAGCCTCAATTTTCAGCTTATCCTCTGCAGGTACCTCCAAGCCAAGCACAAATGGTAATCATCTGAAGATCACTTTGTAGCTATACCAAGTGGCCCTATGTAGGGTATGGGCAGCAGCAGACATTGGCCTGCAACAGAGATCTTCTCAAAAGGCTAAAGAAACAACATATCCACTGTCCAACATTATACCACACTACAGGACCATCCAACAACCTCTACAAACAACACACCCATAGGGAAGACTGAGAATGCAACAGAGCCCTGCTGAAGTGAATCCTGCTCTATAGGGTCAACCCCTGCAAAACATCTCCACTGTAGTCATGGCCAGTTTTCACAACCAAACAACCTAAGGGTTATTCCAACACAGTGATAAGCAAACAGCAATCAAAGCTCAACTACAACAGGAGGGCACATATAACCCACACAAGGAAAACACTTGGACAACCTGGCTCAGGATGACCAGGGAGCTGTGCCATGGGGCCCCACAGGACACCTATTAAATAAGGCCACTCTACTAAGACCAGGAGACATAGCAGCTCTACTCAATATGTAGAAGCACATGCAGGAAGGCAAATGGGGAGACAAAGATACATAACCCAAATGAAAGAACAGAACAAATCTCCAGAAAATAATTAAATACTGACAAGAAATCTATCAGATGCAGAGTTCAAAACATTTGTTATAAGGACACTCAATGATCTGAATGAGAACTTAAACAAAGACATAAGAAACATAAAAATTGAGATAGAAAACATAAAAAAGAAACATTCATAAATGAAAAATACAATAAAAAGTAAAGAATACAGTAGAGAGAATCAACAGTAGATTAGAAGAAGCAGAGGATCAAATCAGTGATTTGGAAGATAAAGTAGCAGAAAACACCTAATGAGAACATTGACAAGAAAAAAGAATCCAAATATATGAGAATAGTTTAAGGGGCCTCTGGGACAACATCAAGCAAACTAACATTTGCATCATAGAATATCAAAAGGAGAAGAGCAGAGCAAGATATTGAAAACCAATTTCAAGAAATAATGAATGAAAAATTCCTTATCCTGAAGAAGGAGATAAATATACAAGCCCAGGAAGCACAGAGTCCCAAGCAAGATGAATCCAAAGAGACTCACACCAGGAAACATCATAATTAAAATATCAAAGTTAAAGACAAAGGGAATCATAAAAGCAGCAAGAGACAGGCAGTTAGTTACCTATAAGAGAACTCTTATTAGAATGTCAGCTAATTTCTTAACATAAATTATGCAGGCCAAAGAGATTTGCAAGAAATATTTAAAGTGATGAAAAGCAAGGACCTACAATCAATATTACTCTACCCAGCAAAGCTATCATTTAGAATCGAAGAACATATAAAGAGCTTCCCAGACAAGAAAAACCTAAAGCAGTTCATTGTACCAATCCCATATTACAGGACAGATTAAAGGGATTTCTTTAAGAAGAGAAAGAAGAAAGAAAAGATAAAAATATGAATAAAATTGTAATAAGTACATACCTATCAATAATTACTTTAAATTTAAATGGATTAAATTCTCCAATCAAAAGACATACTGTAGCTGAATGAATAATAAAACAAGACACAAACATATGCTGGCTACAAGAGTCCCACTTTAGATTAAAAACACACACAAACTGAAAGTAAAGGGATAGAAAACGACATTTCATGCAAATGAAAAATTTTAAAAAGCTGGTGTAGCAATACTTATATCAGACAAAATAGACTTTAAAACAAAGACTATGATAAGAGACAAAGAAAGACATTTAATAATGATAAAGGGATCAATCCAACAAGTGGATATAATAATTGTAAATATTTATGCACTTAACATAGGAACACCTAAATATATAAAGCAATTATTGACAAACATAAAAGGAGAGAGCAAAGGTAAAACAATTATACATGGACTTTGAGATCACATTGACATCAAGGGTTAGATCTTTCAGCCAGAAAATCAATTAGAAAAAAAGAAAACCAACTAGGAAACAGCAGCCTTAAAAGACACATTAGGCCAAATGGATTTGAGATTTCTTAGAGCATTTTACCCCAAAACAGGGTATACATTTTTTTCAAGGGTACATGAACCATTTTCCAAGATGGAACATATTTTAGGCTACAAAATTTCTCAATGAATTTCAGATTGAGATCATATCAAGTGTCTTCTCTAACAACAATGGTATGAAAATAGAAATCAACTGCAAAAATAAAATGAAAATACACAAACACATGGAGACTAAATAAGATGTTCCTGAACAAAAATGGCTTAACAATAGATCAAAAAAGAAATAAAAAGTACCTAGAGACAAACAAAAAAGAAAACAACAAAAGTTCTGAGAAAGTAGTCCAACAAGGGATACAGTAGTCCAACATAGCAATACAGACATACTAAAAAGAAAGAAAGAAAGAAAGAAAGAATGAAAGAAAGAAAGAAAGAAAGAAAGAAAAAATAAATATCTCAAATAAACAATCTAAATGGTTAATTTGAAAAAATAAAATTGATAAACCTTTAACCAGACTCATCAAGAAAGAAATAGGGCTTAAATAAATAAAATTAGAAATGAAAGAGAAGTAACTATGACACTACATAAATGAAAATAATTATAAGAAATCACTATGTGCATTTATATGTCAACAAATTAGACAATCTGGAAGACATGAATAAATTTCTAGAAATATGGGATCTTCTAATACTGACTCAGGAAGAAATAAAAAATCCAAACACAGCAATTCCTACAAATAAAAACAAATCAGTAACAAAAAGTTCCCCCCAAATAAAACTCTTGAACCAGATGGCATCATAGGTGAATTATACCAAACATTGAAAGAAAAATTAACACCTATTCTTATTAAATTATTACCAAAAATTCAAGAAAATAGATACAAAAAATACTGAACAAAATATTAGCAAACTAAATTCAGCAATACATTAAAAAGATCATTCAGTCAAAAACATGGCAGAGTGAGAGACATCCCCAGATCTCTCCCCTTGAAACAACAATAAGCTGAACATCTAAAATTCAACAAAAATCACCAAACCCATACACCAGCAGGTTTGAGCATGGGATTTGCACATAAGAGCTATCACAGGTCAGAACCCAGGGAGTCCTGGCAGTAGACTGAGAGAAACAAGAAGCTACCTCTTGCAGCTAGACATCCATGCAGGATGAGGAGCGGGGAAGAAGGTGGAGGAGGTTCCCTGATCTACCCTGCCTGAGAGAGTTGTGAGTTCCATGCAGCAGCAGTGTCCAGAGATCAGGGCAGAAAGTAGAGAAGTGGAGACAGCTGAGAAGTGGAGATTATTACCAGTCATGGTTGCACAACATGAGGCTGAGTAGCAGCCCCCATCCTCCAATCCAGATGGCACCTCCACCCATATCCTCCCAAATCAAACACTGCAGCAGAGCCCCGGGGGAATCTGAGCCAACACTATCAAAACTGTCGCTAACACTTACAGGGAAGACTGAGAGTAGCAAGCGTGATTGAATATCTGTAAGAAAAAAAAGGCATTGTTAAGACATTATATGAAGTAGGGATCCAAGAGGCTTAGATGCCACCTACTGGAAACCAAAAGAAAAACACCTTTGCAATAGGCTAAAGAGAGACCTTTATATAATAAATCTTTCTGGAAAAATAGCAGAATACACTTCCATTCATGCCTAGGCATAGAAATAATCTATTAAACACCATGAACAACCAAGGTGACAAGTCATCTCAGAAAAAGAAAATCTCCAGAAAATAAGCTTACAGACAGAAATATGCTACTTAAATGACAGAGAATTCAGGATGGTACTTCTGAAAACACTCAGTAAGATCTGAAATAAGTGATATCAACTATTTCAGAAATTAGAGATCTGAAATGAGTCATATCAACTATTTCAGGAATTGAAAACACAACTAGATGAGGAGAATGAGTTCCTTAGCAAGGAGATTGAAATCCTCAAAAAGAACCAAATAGGCTAGTGACTGGAGGAAGATGATGGACTAGGTAAAAGTAGGGTTTGACTCCTTCCAGGTCTGCATTGAAATTACAACCAAAGTATAAAATAATTAATGTGGACAATCACCTGAAGTCTAGCTGATCTTAACATATATGTTTGATAATATAAAAGAGCCACACTGAAGCCATAGGAGGGCAAAGTTGCTAATAGGGTTTGACCTGTACTTGTGAGTGGTGGAGGTTCACTGGGAGGGAGAACGAAGCTGCAAAGGCTCTCCTGTAGAAGGGGAGTGTCCTGAACTCATTTGGAGGCTCCTCAGCCCAAGGTCCCAGCCCAGGGAATATGAGATTCCAATAAGTCTGACTATAAAAACCAGAGGGGATTCCGGCCATTTGGGTGAGATGGAAAGAGACTGAAACTCTAGACTCCCTTTTGAAGGACCCATGAGCAGGCTTTCTGACCTGTGGACACTCACCTGGGACACCAGCTGTAGTTCAGGGGCTCACACAAGATTCATACTAAAAGTCTGCATTACCTGGCACCAGAACAAGGGTTGGAAGGGCAGCCACCATTGTGCCTTAGTCTGGACTCCCTACCAGACAATAGCAAACCATGCCAGCTTGACTGTGCAAACCCCTCACACAGGGCCATTAGGAAGCTGCTGGTCTGAAGAGATCAGCCTTCCCCACCCAAACTGCAGAATGCCCAGGGCTTTTGTTGCTGCATGGCTGCCATGCCCTGCACCTATGCAGGGCCTAGCATTCTCAGCTGGCTGTCAGCACTGTGAGCACTCATTTCCAAGAAAGGGTCAGGCAGATCACTGCTGCCAATATGAACTTGGGTGGATCTTGGGGATCTGTGGGCCAGTCTCAGATAGTAGCTGGTCTTGCTGTGATCTAGGACATCTACGGGAACTCAGAAACTGTTACCAAAGTTGCAGTAAGACTGAGGTATTGATCTGACTGCTATTGCTTCCCTGAGACCCCACCCCACCTAACCCACAAAATGCCTGGGTGGCCCGTTGAAAGTGAACTACCACAAGCCTATCCATTCCCCTCCACTCAGTCTCCTAATCCACACAGGCAACAAATTTTGGGTAGCACAGGGCGAGCAGTGCACAGAAATCAGTGGCAGACAGGCATTTGCTGCTTGCAAGAGTTGCAATATTTTGTCCTTGGAGCATAGGGATCAATGGGTCTAACACAGATGGTAGCTGGTCTCACTGCGATCTCTGACTATCACGAGAATGCCCAGGCATATAAGTTGCAGCAAAACCGAGGCTGTATTGGTCTGATTGCCCTTGCATCCCTTAGATCCCACTTCACCCAAGCCACAAAGTGCTTGTAGTCCAGTGACAGGCACCCTCCACAGCTCTGCTTGGCTCTGGGGTTGCTCATTCTGCACAGGCAACAGACCTTGGATACTGCAGTGAGCCCATTTCAGAGAAAAGAGCTATGGGCAAGCCACTGCTGCCTATACAACCTACAATATCTCTTGAGGGAATCGCAGGGGTCTATGGGACTACCTCAGACAAGTTTGTCTCCATGTGATCTGTGACTACTGTGGGAAAGTGCAGATACAGAAATTGCAGAAAACTGAGGCTATTGACCTGATGGCCCTTGATTCCCTAGGCTCTTGCTGCATCGAATATACAAAATGCCCACCACATGTTGATAGGCAACTGCCCCTGCCCTGGGTTGGCGCATTCAAGCCCAAGGTGGGGAGTAGCTGCTCTTACTATGATCAGAAACTTGTACAGGGAGCCACAGAGACAGTGTTGCCATGTAAATTGACACTGCAGTGGCAAGGGGAAATTTACTCAATAGACCCAGGAGACTCCTTGAGTCCCTGCACCACCCAGTCTGCATATCACCCAGGGGCTCTTACAGTTTCAGAGACTTACCGGCAACTAACAGGCAGTGTCAAGCCTTGAGGAGCACTGGTCCCTCAGCCTCAGAGCCCTAGGTCAGGGATGGGGGGATAACCGACTGCTGTCTACAATGTTGTGTGTCTTCCACTTACCTATAGATCTAGCATAAGCAACAACCATCTGTGGATCGCTTAGTAATTCCTACCGCATAAACCTGATCAATCAAAAGCAGTGGCTGACCTTGGCCTACAGGGGAGCCCCTCCCAAGGGCCCACAAAACAAAACATTCAGAGGCTGGCACCAGACCACTTCAGAACAACTACTGACTAGCCTCATTAGCAGTACACACAAAGGGTGGTTGCAACAAGTACACAAGCCTGCTAGGGCAAATCTCAATCAGTGGAGTCAGCCCCACATAGCAACTCTTGCCCTTTGTGTGCAGCCAGTTCCCACAATTAGTCAGCCTGAGTGTTAATCCCATCAACAATAGAAGATCACACACAACTCACACAATGATCATATCTAGAGCCCCCCGCATAGGAGATCAGGAAGAGTACTCTACCCAGCCATACAGGACACCTTTCACATTAGGCCATCTGGCCAAAGCTGAGACATAAAACAAACAAATATTGCTGACAGGTAGAAATGAACACAGAGAGGCTAATAAAATGAGGGAAAAAAACAAGCCACAAATAAATCAACAGGAAAAAATTCCAAAATATAGGCTAAATGAAATGGAGGCAAGCAACCCATCAGACCCAGAGTTCAAAATAATGGTTATAAAGATGCTTGACAAACTTGGGAGAAAAGATGAGCATAATGAGAACCACAACAGAGAGATAGTAAGCATAAAAAGGACATAGAAATTATAAAGAAGAACCAGACAGAAATGAAGAATACAATAACTGAAATGAAGACTACAATAGAAGGATTCAATAACAGACTGAAAGAAGCAGAAGATCGAATCAGCGAACTGGAAAACGAGGTAGCAGAATACACCTAATCGGAGCAACTTAAAGAAAAAAGGAATTTAAAAAAATGAGAATAGTTTAAGAGACCTCTGAGACAATGTGAAGCATAACAATACCTGTATCATAGGAGTACTGGAAGTAAAAGAGAGAGAGAGAGAGCAAAGGATGAGAATTTATTTTAAAAAATAATGTCAGAAAACTTTCCTAACTGGCAAAGGAATTAGACATACAAATTCAGGAAGCACAAAGAGTTTTAAACAAGAGAAATTCAAATTGACCCACACCAATACACATTATAATTAAAATGCCAAAGGTCAAAGACAAAGAGAGAATCTTAAAAGAAGCAAGAGAAAGGCAGCTAGTTACTTACAAGGGGACTCCCATAAGCAAAGAAAACTGTGTGGGTCAGAAGGGACTGGCAAGAAATATTCAAAGTTGTGAAAAACAAGAATCTAAAAACATGAATACTATACCCAGCAAGTTTTTAATTAAAATAGTAGGTGATATAAAGAGCTTCCCAGATAGGAAAAAACTTACAGAATTCATCACCCAAAATCCAGTGTTCTAAAAAATGTTAAAAGGACATCCATAAAAGGAGAAGGGATAAAAAGGAAAATAAAAATAACAAACAAGAATAATACAATAGAAGTAATTATGTACCTATCGGTAATCACTTTAAATGTAAACAGAATACATATTCCTATCAAAAGACATAGGGTAGCTGAATGGATAAGAAAACAAGACCCATGAATATACTATCTGCAAATGACCCACTTCAGATTAAATGACACTCACAGACTGTATGTAAAGGGATGGAAAAGATATTTCAGACAAGTGGAAATGAAAAAAAAAAGCCAGGGTAGTGAACCTTATGTCAGATAAAATAGACTTTAAAACAAAAGCTATAATAAGAAACAAAAAGGGCATTACATAATGATCAAGAGATCAATAAATCAAGAGGATATAAGCCTAGTAAACATATATGCACCCAATGTAGGAGCCCCTACATATATAAAGCAATTATTGACTGGCATAAAAAGAGAGATCAACAGTAATACACATATAGCAGGAAACTTTAACACCCCATTGATACCAATGGACAGAGCTTCCAGGCAAAGAATCCACAAAGAAACAATGAGCCTAAAGGACACACTAAAGCAGATGAATTTAACTGATATTTTCAGAGTATTTTACCCCAAAGCAGCAAAATATACATTCTTCTCAAGTGCACATGGAACATCTTCCAGGATAGACCACATGTTAGAACAAAAAACAACTCTCAATAAATTTAAAAAGATTGAAATCATATCAACCATCATCTCTGACCTTAATGGTATGAAAAGAGAATCCAACTACAAGAAAAAAACTGGAAAATCCACAAACATATGGAAGCCATATAACATGCTATAAACAATGAATGGTTTATTAATGAGATTAAAAAAGAAATAAAAAGATATCAAGAGAAAAATGAAAATGGAAACACAATGACTCAAAATCTATGGGACACAGTGAAAGCAGTCCTAAGAGGGAAATTCATAGCAATATAGGACTGCCTGAAGAAACAAGAAATAGCTCAAATAAACAATCTAACCTTACACTTAAAGAACTGGAAAAAGAACAGCAAACAAAGCCCATAGTGAATAGTATTAAGAAAATAACAAAGATGAGAGCAGAAATAAACTAAATAGAGTCTAGAAAAACAATACCAAAGAGCAAAGAAACCAAGAGCTTTTTTTTGAAAGGATAAACAAAACTGATAGACCCTAACCAGACTCATCAAGGAAAATACAGAGGACTGAGATAAATAAAATCAGAAATAAAAGAGGAGAAATAATTACAGACTCCACAGAAATATGAAGAATCATAGGAAAATACTATGAGCAATTATATGCCAACAAATCAAACAATTTAGAAGAAATGAACACATTTCTACAAACGTACAATCTCCCAAAACTGAGTCAAGAAGAAGTAGAAAATTTGAACCAACTGATTAACACCAATGAAATAGAATCAGTAATCAAAAATCTCCCAAAAACAAAAGTCCTAGACCAAATGGCTTCATAGGCAAATTATACCAAACATTCAAAGAAGAATTAACACCTATTTTTTAACTATTCCAAAAAATTTAAGAAGAGGGAATGCTCCCTAATTCTTTTTATGAGGCCACCATTACCTTGATTCCAAAACCAAACAAAGAGTTTACAATAAAAGAAAACTATAGGCTGACATCTCCTTGGAACATTGATGCAAAAATACTCAACAAAATATTAGCGAACAGAATTCTGAAATATGTTAAAACTATCATACACCAGGGATTTTGCGGAAACATGGTGCAGTGAGAGACATCTTTAGATCTCTCCCCTTAAAACAACAATAAGCTGAATATCTAAAACTCAACCAACCAACCAACCAACCAACCAAACAAACAAACAAACTGCACACCAGCACATCCAAGCATGGAATCTGCACATAAGTGCTATCAAAGGTTAGAACCCTGGGTGTTGGTTGGTGGACTGGGAATAATAAAGAAGCTGCCTCTCACAGCTACTGGAGCTCTCTGTAGGAGGACGGGAAGGGATAAAGGTGCAGCAACTTTCCTGAACAACCCTGCCTGGAAGTGCTGGAGCTTGTACACAGCTGACCAGAGGGACCAGTCATCAGGGCAGAAAGCGGGGTGGGACTGCAGAGAAACAACAGCTGATTTTTTCTAGCCCTGGTTGAAAAACCAACCCCCAACTTAGAGGGCTCCTCCCACCATATCCTCTGAGACTGATCACTACAGAGACCTAGGGGAATCTGAGCAAACACTACTGAAACTGCTAGGGATCCAAGAGGCTTAGATGCCACCTACGGGAAACCAAAAGAAGAGCACCTTCTTTGCAGCAGGCTAAAGAGAGATCTTTATTTAATAAATCTTCTTTCTGGAAAAACAACAGAATACACTTCCATTAATGTCCAGGTGGAGAAATAGTTTATTAAACACCATGAACAACCAAGGTGACAAGGCATCTCAGAAAGAAAGAGAAAAATCTCCAGAAAATAAGCTTACAGATATAGAAATACATGATTTAAATGAAACAGACTTCAGGATGGTACTTCTTAAAAAAATTCAATGAGATCCAAAAGAAATCATATCTACAATTTCAGGAATTTAAAAAAAAACACAACTAGATGAGCATAGCAAGGGATTGAAACCCTCAACAAGAACGGAATAGACCTGGAGATGAAAAAAAAAACACTGCAAGAATTCAAAAATGAAACAGCAAGCTTGGGAAATAGAGTCGACCAAATGAAGGAAAGGATCAGTGATATCAAAGACAGAAATCTAGAAATAAATCATAAGGAAGAAGAGAGAAACCTAAGAATGAAAAATAATGAAAAGGAAATACAAGAACTAGCTGATACCATCAGGAGAAGAAACATAAAAATAATGGGCATTAATGAAGATGATGAAAAGGAGCAGGGATTAGAAAGCATTTTCAGACAAATAGTGGACAAGAATGTCCCAAATCTAAGGAATGAGCTGGAGCTTGGAATTCAAGAAGTCAACAGACCACAAAATTATCTCAACTCAAAAAGGCCTTCACCAAGACACATTGGATTAAATTTATCAAAAATCAACAACAAAGATAGAATTCTCAGGGCAGCCAGGGAGAAGAAAACAGTAACTTGGACTTCTCGGCACGAACCTTACAAGCCAGAAAGGAATGGATACAAATTTTAAACTATTAAGTGAAAGAAACTACCAGCCAAGAGTAATGTATCCAGCTAAGCTCCCCTTTAAGCATGAAGGAGAAATTAGGATCTTTCTGACATATAAAAAATGAGAGAATTCTCCACCATGAGGTCTACACTACAGAAAATACTGAAAGGGGTCAGTTTTCCTAAAACAAAATGAAAAAAAAAATACATAATTAGGAGTAAGGTGACTATCAGGCAAATAGAAGCAGAGGAGTGCAACCCTTACTAACAGCAGGGCATTATAGCTTAAATAATAAGAAGTGATTTGTTGTAACAAGATAGTAATGAATATTCAGCATACATAGGGACAAAATCGAGATAACAATGACTGAAAAGGGGGGGTGGAGATTCAAAGATTCAAATTCACAAAGGGGATTGGAAATAAGGCATGTGCAGAAGAAAATAAACAATTTTATATGTATAGAACTATCCTTTTGATATTCATAATAGTAACCACACACCAGAGATTCAGAACTGAAATATATGACATGAAACAAGAAAAACCAGAGGCAAAACCCACAAAAACTAACCAAAAAAAAAAAAAAACAGAAGCACAAAGACAAGGATGCAATGGAAACACTGAGCTACCAGAAAGCAAAAGATAAAATGGCTATAAGAATATGTCATATATCAATAATTACCTTAACTGTAAATGGACTGAACTCACCAATAAAAAGGCACAGAATAGCAGAATGGATCAAAAATCAAAACCCAACAATATGCTACCTCCAGAAAACACATCTCAGTTCCAAAGGCAAATATACATTCCAAGTGAAAGGGTAGAATATGATATTTCAAGCAAATGGCATTTAAAGAAAAGTGGGAGTAGCAGTAGTAATATCAAATGAAATAGACTTCAAAATTTAAAAAAAGATAAAGAAAGATATTGAGGGATACTTCATAATAATAAAGGGATTCATGCACCAGGAACAAATAACACTTATTAATATCTATATTCCCAATCAAGGAGCCCCAAAATATGTAAAGTATTCATGAACAGAACAAAAGAGAGAAACAGACAGAAACATCATTGTAGTAGGGGACCTAAATACCCCACTGTTGGATATGAACAGATCATTCAAGCAGAAAATCAGTAAGTAAATAACATCCTTAAATGACACTTTAGTCCAACTGGACATAATTGACATTAAAAGAGCCTTCCATCTCAAAACAGCTTCTTATACATTTTTCTCTAGTGCACATAGAACATTCTCAAGAATCGACCACATACTGAAACACAGAAATAGACTCAGCAAATATAAGAGGGTTGAAATTATACCAACCATATTCTCTGGTCATATTGCTTTCAAACTCAAGATCAACTGAAAAAATAAATCAGGAAGAACCACAAATACATGGAGATTAGACAACATGTTACGGAAGAATAACTGAGTAAGAGAAGAAATAAAAAGAGAGATCAAGATATACAAAGAAACAAATGATAATGATAGTACAACATATCAAAATTTTTGTGACACAGCAAAAGCAGTCATAAGAGGAAAGCTCATATCATTACAGGCTTAGCTCCAAAAACAAGAATGAGCCCAAATAAATAACCGAACACTTCATCTTTAAAAACTAGAAAAGGAAGAATAAATGAAGCCTAAAGTCAGCAGATGGAAAGAAATAATCAAAATTAGAGCATAAATAAATAAAATTGAAAACCAAAAAAATGATAGAAAAAATAAATGCATCAAAGAGCTGGTTCTTTGAGAAGGTTAATAAAATTGACAAGCCCCTGGCTAGACTCACTAAAGGAAAAAGACAAAGGACACAAATAAACAAAATCAAGAATTAAAGATGGGAAATTACGACAAATACCACAGAAATAAAAAGGATCATACAAGAATACTATGAAAAAGTATAAAACACCAAATTTAATAACCTAGAAGAAATGGATCAATACTTAGAAAAATACAACCTTCCTAGACTGAATTAAGAACTGGAAAATATAAATAGACTGATCAGCAGCATGGAAATTGAAACAATCATCAAAAATCTACCAAAAAGTAAAAATCCAGGACCAGATGGCTTCACCAGTGAATTTTACCAAACATTCAAAGAAGATTTAATACCTATTCTCCTCAGACTCTTCCAAAAAATCAAAGAGGAGGCAATACATTTTATGAGGCCAATATTACCCTGATACCAAAACCTAGTAAATAACACAAAAACAAAAAACTACAGACTGATATCTCTCATGAACACACATGCAAAATCCCAAATAAGATACTAGCAAACTGAATACAGAACATATTTAAGAGATTATTCACCACCATCAAGTAGGCTTAATCCCAGGGACACAGGAATGGTTCAACATACGCAAATCAATTAATGTGATACATAAACAAATTAAAAATGAAGAATTATATGATCATATCAATAGATGTAGAAAAAGCCTTTACAAGTACAGCATCCATTATGGTCAAAACACTTAAAATAATCTATACAGAAGGAAAGTACCTTAACATAATAAAGGCATATGTGACAAACCCTCAGCGAACATTATAGTTAATGGTGGAAAACTAAAAAGCTCCTCTCTAAGTTCAGGAACAAGGCAAGGCTGTCTACTATCACCACTGTTATTCAATATAACTTTGGAGGTCCTAGAGAAGCAATCAGGCAAGAGAAAGATATAAAAGGCAGCCAATATGAAATGAAGTCAGAATGTCACTATTTGCAGATGACATGATTCTCTATATAAAAAAAAAACCCTAAAGACTCCATAAGAACACTACTAGAAATAATAGGCATATACAGTAAAATTTCTGGATACAAAATCAATGTTCAAAAATCCATAGCATTCCTATACTCTAATACTGAAGTGTCAGAAAAAAAAGTGAAAAAAATAATTTATTTTGCAATTTCAACAAAAAGAATAAAATACCTAGGAATAAATCTAACAAAACATGTGAAGGACCTATAAATGAAAACTACAAGACCCTATGAAAGGAAATCGAAGAAGATAGAAATAAATGGAAAGATATTCCGTGTTTGTGGATTGGAAGAATGAAAAATAGTTAAAATGATGTTATTACCTAAAGCATTATACATATTTAATGTAATCCCCATCAAAATCCCACTGGTATTTTTTAAAGAAATAGGACAAAAAATCCTCAGATTCGTATGGAAGTACAGAAAACCCCACATCACCAAAGCCATCCTGAGAAAAAAGAACGAGGCTGGAGGCAGCACTTTGCCTGACTTCAAGTTATACTATAAAGCGACAGTAATCAAAATGGCATGGTATTGGCAGAAAAACAGATACATGGACTAGTAGAACAGAATCGAGAGTCCAGAAGTAAACCCATAATTATATGGGCAAATAATTTTTGACAAGAGAGTCAAGAACATACAGTAGAAAAATCCTCTCCAATAAATGGTACTCAGAAAATTGGAAAGCCACTTGCGAAAGAATGAAATTAGACTGTTGTTTATTACCACACAACAAAATTAACTCAAACTGAATTAAAGACTTGAATATAAGACCTGGAACAATAAGCTGCATAGAAGAAAATATGAGAACTAATCTCAAGGACCTTGGACTTAAAGAGGATTTTATAAATTTGACCTCAAAAGCAAGGGAAGTTAAAGCTAAAATAAATTAATGGGACTACATTGAAGTAAAAAGCTTTCACACGTCAAAAGAAACTGTCAACAAGGCAAAGATACAACCATCAGAATGGGAAAATATATTTGCAAGCAACGCCTCCAATAAAGGTCTAATATCCAAAATATACAAAGAATTCATATAGCTCAATAACAACAACAACAACAACAACAACAACAAAACAATCAAATCAACAATGAGTAGGAAACTGGAAGAGACACTTCTCTGTAGAGGACATACAAATAGCCAACAGATTCTTAAAAAGATGCTCGACATCATTAGCTGTTAGGGAAATGCAAATCTAAATCACAATGAGATACCATCTCACACCTGTTAGAATAGCTGTTATCAACAGGGCAAGTAATAACAAATGCCGGAGAGAATGCGGAGAAAAAGGAATTCTCATACACTGCTGGTAGGACTGCAAATTGGTACAGCTACCATGGAAAACAGTATGGCAGTTCCTCAAAAAACTAATAATTGATCTACCATATGATACAGCAATCCCTCTACTGGGTATTTACCCCCAAAGACTTGAAAACTCATATCTATAAAGATATTTGCACACCAATGTTCACAGCAGCATTATTCACAGTGGCCAGGAAGTAACCAAAGTGTCCTCGATAAATGATTGGATTAAGAAGCTGGGGTACATATATACAATGGAATCTTACTCAGCCATAAGAAGAGATGAAATACCACCATTTGCAACAACATGGATGGACCTTGAGATAATAATGCTAAGCAAAATAACCCAGACAGAAGAATTTGAAAATCATATAATATTACTTATATGTGGGATTTAAACCTAAAAGCAACAAATGAACAGGACAAAAAAACAGAAACTCATGGACATGTACAATAGACTAGTTGTTACTTAGGGTAGTGGTCGTGAGGGAAAAAGGGAGGTAGATAGGGTAAAAGCAGTCAAATAGGTTGTAACAGAAAGAAATCTAACTATGAAAGGTGAACACACAGTGTAAATATATGTATGCCTAAAAGTTAAAGTATACAGGTAAATCTTATTGGATTTCATTAATCAACTTCAATATAAAAAATAAATTAATTAAAAATTTATATATGTGGTGACAGAAAGAAATCTAACTATGGGAGGTGGACACACTATGAAATATACATATGCCTTACTGTTAAATTGTGTACCTGAAACTTATTGGATTTTGTTAACTAATGTCACCATAAAAAAAATAAATTAAGAAAAAAAAAAGATCATTCATCATGATCAAGTAAAATTTTTTCTTGAGGTGCAGGGTTGTGTCAATATCTCCAAATCAATTAATGTAGTACACCATGTAAACAAAATTAAAAATAAAAAAATAATCATATCAATAGATGTAGATAAAATGTTTAACAAAATCCAGCATTCTTTTTTGATAAAAATTCTCAGCAGAGTGGAAGAGAGCTGACATACTTCAGTGTGATAAAGGTCATATATGGTAAACCCACAGCTATTGTTGTTCTTAACAGTGAAAAGCTAAAATGTTTTCCTTAAGATCAAGAATGACATAAGGATGTCCACTTTCACCACTTTTATTCAACAAATAAAAGTAGTCCTTGCTACAGCAATCAGATAAAAAAAATTAATACAAGTTATTGAAATTGGAAAAGAAGTAGAACTTATTATTTGAGGATGACATTATACTATATAGAAAGAACTCTAAAGATTCCACCAAAATAAACTCTATTAGAACTAATAAATAAATTCAGTAAAGTAGCAGTATAAAAAATTAATATTCAGAAATTAGTCATATTTTTATATACAAAGAGTACACTAACAATTCAATAAAAAAAATACCTAGGGATAAATTTAATCAAGCAGGTAAAAGATCTGTACTTGAAGAATTATAAGACACTGAAGAAAGAAATTGCAGAAGATACACATAAATAAAAGCATGTGCCATATTCATGGATAAGAAGAATCATTATGTTTAAAGTGTCCATACCACCCAAAGCAATCTATAGATTCAATGCAATTCTCATTGAAATACCAATACCATTATCACAGAACTAGAACAAATCATGCAAAAATTTATATGGAACCATAATAGCCAAAGCAAATGAAAAAGAACAAATTTGGAGGTATCACACTACCCGATATCAAACTATATTACAAGACTATAGTAATCAAAACAGCATGGTACTGGCACACCAAAAAAACCCATATATCAATGGAACAGAAGAGAAAGCCCAGAAATCCAGAAATAAACCCACACCTATATAGTCATTTATTCTATGACAATGAAGGCAAGACTATATAATGGGGTAAAGACAGTTTCTTCAACAAATGGTGCTAGGAAACTAGATAGATACATGGGGAAAAACTGGGCCACTTTCTTATACCATATACAAGAATAAAGTCAAAATAGATTAAAGATTTAAATGTAAGACCCGAACTATAAAACTTTTAGAAGAAAACATAGTAAGTAAACTCTCTGATATTACTATTAGTAATTTTTATATATATATATATCTCCTCAGGTAAGGGAAATAAGAGAAAAAAATAAACAAATGTGACTACATTAAACTAAAGTTTTTGCACAGCAAAGGAAACAGTCAACCAAACTAAAAGACAACTTACTGATTGGGAGAAGATATTTGTCTATGACATACCTGATAAAGTGTTAATGTCTAAAATTTATAAATAGCTCATACAACTCAACAACAAAAAAACACAAACAATCCAATTTAAAAATGGGCAGAGGACCAGAATAGACATCTCTTCAAAGAGGACACGCAGATGGCCAATAGTCATATGAAAAGATGCTCAAGGTCACTAATTATCAGATAAATGCAAATGAAAATTACATTAAGAAATCACCTCACACCTGTCAGATTGGCTTTCATCAATAAATCAAAAAACAACAAGCATTGGAGAGGATGTGGAGAAAAGGGAAACTTTGTACAAAATTGGTGGGATCGCAAATTGGTACAGCTACTATGGAAAATATCTTAGAGTTTCCTCAAAAAATTAAAAATAGAGCAAAGAAGGGGAAAATGGCATAGATGATAGAGGCTTTGTTTATCCCTCTTGCAACAACTTCAAAGTTGTAATGAAAGTGTGGAGCAAACAGAAAATAAAGTCAGTTGATATTTAGATGAGCAGACACAGTACAACTACAAAGAGAAAAAATTAATCATTCTGCAACAGTAGAAGGTAGCAAGGGGCAAGGACATAAGGCTGCCTGGTCCCGAGCAGCTGAGTGGAACAGAGGCTATACCAGCAGCAGCTGGGAGTTGCAGATACCTCTTAAAGGGGCCATGTCTGTGAGTGAACTTTTGTGGTTTTGGACCTGCTAACTCGAAGTACCAGTGCTGGGTTGGCTGAATACGGGGCACCTGGGACTTACTGGAGGACACTGAGTTGTCAGAGTGAAAGTCCGAGGTCAGACTCTCTCCCAGGCAGAAGTGAGGATGGTATCCATTGTCTCTCTGTTGTGAATCATCCCACCCTTAGTGTGGAGACTCAGTGTCACCATAGCTGAGACTTTGTGAAACTGGATAACAGAGGTCACTCTGCCTAGAGGATGCCCTGAAACTGCCTACTTCAACTCTTGGCCTCACCAAAGCCACATCCAATTGTGTCCTCAGTGAGTTGGTGCTCCTTGCTGAGCAGCACCCAAGACTCACAATGGTAGCAGCTGGCCTTGTTTTCTGGTGTGGTTTCTTCAGGCAACTATAAGCACAGCATCTATTGATTGCTTGCTGAATCTTAACAGGTAGCCATGGAGGGGCACAGGCTAGAGCTGAATTTGGCCTGCAGCTGAACCCCTCTCAGGACTGTGCCACACTAATAAGATTGGGAGACTTAGGAGCTTTGCTTAGTACATAGAAACAGACACAGAAAGACAGCCAAAACTGGAAGACAAGCAGAAACCATATGAGAGAACAGAACAGAGATCCAGGAAAAATGGAGTCACGGAATCTAACAGATGCGGATTTCAAAACACTGGTTATAAAGATGCTCAATGAACTTAACGGAAGTGTAGATAATTTCAGTGACAACTTTAATAGAGGGATAAAAACCATAAAAATGGAAATGAAAATTATAAACAGAAATCAGTCAGAAATGAAGAACACATTATCTGAGATGAAGAGTATATTAGAATTGACAGAGTGGAGGAATAAGAGGATTGAACCACTGATATAGAGAATATGGAAGACAAAGATGCACAAACAGAATGGCAAGAAAAAAAAAGCCAAGAATATAATACTGATTTAAGGAGTCTATGGAGCAAAATTAAATTTAAAATGATCTGTGTCATAGAGGTACTTGAAGGAAAACAAGAAGCTGAGGAAATATTTGAAGAAATAATGATGGAAAGCTTCTCTCACTTGGTGAAGAAAATACACTATAACCTCAGGAAGCTCAGAGAGTCTCAAAAAAGATCAATCCAAAGAGGCCCACACCAAGACACATAATTAAAATGTCAAAGGTTAAATAGAAAGAGGGAATTTTAATGTTGCAAGAGGGAAGTGGTTGGTTACCAACAAGAGAGACCCATAAGACTGGCAGCTGATTTCTCAAAAGAAACTATGCAAGACAGAAAGGCTTGGTACAAAATATTCAAGTGATGAAAACCTGGGATCTACAAACAAGAATACTTTATCCAGCAAAGCTCTCATTTAGAGTCGAAGGACAGATAAAGAGTTTCCCAGACAAAAATAAGCTAAAGGTTTTTATCAAAATCAAGCCAGCATTATAGGAAATGTTGGAAGGACTTCTTTAAAAAAATAACATGTATCAAAAACACAAATAAAGAGTGGTAATAACTACATTCCCCTATCAACAAATACCTCAAACAGAAAAGAATTAAGTGCTCTAACCAAAAGATAGATGGCCAAATGGATAAGGAAACAAGACCCCTACATATATTGTCTACAAGAGACTCACTTCAGGTTAAAAGACACACACAGACTAAAAGGATGGTGTTGGAAATAGTAATGACCTTGATGGACCTAGAGGGTATTACATTAAATGAAATAGGTCAGATAGAGAAAGACAAATATTGCACAATTTCATGTACGTGTGCAAAATTAAGAACAAAATCAACAACAACAACAAAATAGGAAATCACTCAGATACAGATGGGAGGTGTTTTGGGGGGATGGTGAAAAAGCGAAAATAATTAAGAAGTATGCAGATAGCATTAATATGATGGCTAGGTGGAGGGCCAGGGAAGGGAGGGAACATTTAGGGGGATCATTTTATGAACTGTATAGATGTCTAACCAATGTACTGTATACTTAAAACTAATTTAAATAAATACATTTAAAAAAAAGAAGTACAAAAGGATAGTTACAACATAGACATGGAGATATAAAGTGTAGAATAAGGAAAATAGTTAATAATGTTGTAATAAACATGTAAGAGGAAAAAGGGGTACTAGATTTAGTGGAGTGATCACCTTGTAAGTTATATAGATCTCTAATAACTATGCTGTACACTCAGAACTAATATATTATTGTATGCCAACTATAATTGAAAAAAAAACTCATTGAATTCTACAATATAAATACAAACAACTAATTGTTTATTATATTTCAATAAAGCCAAAAACAAAACAAAACAAATAATTAAAAATAGAACTACCTATTGACCCAGTCATTCCACTTATTGGTGTTTATCCAAAGAAACCCTAAATTAATTTAAAAAGATGTATGCACACCTATGTTCATGCAGCACTATTTTACAATAGACAAAATATGGAAGTAACCTAAGTGTCCGTCAATAGATAGGATAAAGAAGAAGTGGTACATTATACCATGGAATATTAATTGGCTATGAAAAAATATTAATATCTTACCATTTGTGGAAACATAATGGACCTGTAAGATATTATGCTAAGTGAAATAAGTCAGACAAAGACAAATACCATATAATCTCACTTATATTGGAATCTAAAGAACAAAATAAATGACTGAACAAAATAGAAACAAAGTCATACACACTGATGGTTGCTGGATGGGAGGGGTTTGGGAGGACTAGGTGTAAAAGATAAAAGAATTTAGTACAAATTGGTAGCTACAAAAAAGTTATGGGAACATACAGTATAGTATAAGGAATATAGTCAATAATATTGTAGTAACTATGTACAGTGTCAGATGGGCACTAGATTTATTGGAGTAATCATTTGTAAGTTTTATAAATAAATGTCTAGTCATTATCTTGTATAACTGAAACTAATATAATATGATATGCCACCTGTAATTGAAAAATAAAAAAATATATTAAATATTATATTGTAATAACTATGTATAGTGCCAGGTGGATACTGAGGAGGACTTACTGGGAGGATCACTTTATAAATTATATAAATGTCTAACCAGTACACTGTACATCTGGAACTAATATAAAATATCAAAAGTCAACTCTAATTTTTACAAAAAGAGTGGCACATGTGAAAAGACAATGCCCCCTCTTGGAGAACCTAGCAACCAAAATACTTAACGATCTTCCAAATTCTCTTATCTCATTGTGGTTGGGCAAGTATTTTATTCCTAAAACAATATGGCCAAGCCAGGAAATATGAAGTACCAAGACAAGGTTAACTTTTCTCTTGATTCTCAGTCCAGCATCTTGGTCCCTGAGGATCAAAACAAAATATTTTTTTTGTTCCCAGAATTCTCTTATCTTGGCCTGATGTGGGGAGGCTTAAACAGTCAATAAAGTCAGGTTGTAGTGCCACTCCATCAAGTATCATATGTGACAGATTACCAGATGGTGGAGTAAAACCCAGGGTGTCTTACAGTGCAAAGACAGAAGGTAACCGTAAAATCATGAGACAAACCCTGGATTTTCAAGTTGCTCTCCAGGTGTTTCCTACTGTTGCTCTGTTGTAAATCTAGATAAAAGAACATCTGATGTTCATGAGTTTCTGTTGAGGATGACTCATTCTATAAGTCAGTAAAATGCTGTACAGTTTGGACATTAATGTGGACAGTGTGTTATATTTTTCTTAGAAAATTTCTCAACAATTGTGTTCACATTTGCCCCCTTTATAGAGCTTCTCCTAGAGAATGTCAATTGTTATGGTCTGCCAGAAAAAGTAAAAGAAAAAATGTTTAGTAGCATCAGTGAATATTATCATTTAAGTCAACTTATAATGGAGATACTTTATATCTTTTTTCTTCTATCCATGTCATTCTTTATTTCAAAAGTGTCTGATGCCACTGTCCTTAAAAACTCCCAAAAAAACAGATGGAATCCTTGCATTGTAGATAGTCTAAAAAAATGAGACATGTTTACTTTTTTAGATTAAGTCCTTTAGTACTACCACATACCTTCTCTGTGAATTCCTTTTAGACACGTAGCCTGAAGCCTAGTAGACATCCTGACAACTCTTCCCTTATTCCACACATGAAATAAAGTTTCCGACTTTATAATCTGGTTCCTTTTAAGGAAAAGTTTGAATGAAATATAGCACAATTAGGCTGTTTCTATGTGATACTAATTCAAGATGTAACAGAATAATTCAGTATTATTTTTATAAATTATCACAAAATCATATGAAAAATACATGATCAAATAGATGGTTTTGGATTGTGATCTATAATGTCTGTAATTGTGGTATTTAGTACCAACATGAATGCAAATTCAAAGCTGATACAAAGACCGACTTTAAATGACCATTTTTAAATTTAAGTATAGTTGGCATCCATTATTATACTAGTTTCAGTTGTATAACATAGTGATTGAACATTTGTTTATTTTATGTGATTATCACACTGTCTAGTGACCATTTGTCACTATCCAAAGTTATAATATTATTGACAATATTCTCTTTCACTTTTTTCACCCATTCTTCTATCCCACTCTGTCAACTCTGGCAACCATCAGTTCTGTGTATTTAACATATTTTGTGCATTTAACATATGTTAGATAAATACAATTATTATATCACCCATTATTTCAGAAATATTACTGCTTAGGATGAGACCACACTATTAAAAGAATGATTTGATTTGATGAAAAATATTAAGTGAATAATAGGGCAGAGGGTCAATAGATATAGCAAAAATAGTGAAGGTGGGAAGTAAAAGAGTAATGCTTTATTTCCATTATATAAACTAATATTATCCCTATTTACTTTTTTAAAAATTATTTTTTAATTTAGTTTCAAGTATACAATACATTGGTTAGACATCTATATAGTTCATAAAACAATCCCCCCAATTGCTCCCTCCCTCCCCTAACCCTCCACATAGCCAAAGTATTAATAGTAACTGCATTCCCTTTACCATACTCCCCATCCCCATGACCATCCATCAACTACTAATTTGTATTTCTTTAGCCCTTCACTCCATTCTCCCAGCCTCCAAAACCCCTCTCCTCTGAGTGACAATAAATTGTCCACTATATTTGTGAGTCCGTTTTTGATTAGTTTGTTCTTTTTATTCCTTAGATTCTGCATTTAAGTGAAATCATATAGTGTTTATCTTTTTCTGTCTCACTTAAATACCTTCTATGTTCATCAAAGCACTATCTTTTTCTATCACCTTCCTTTTCATATGTAGAGGTCTTGTTTCTTATCCTTTCAGCTATTCTATCTTTTGGTTGGAGCACTTAATTCTTTTCCATTAAAGGTACTTATTTATAGGAATGTAGTTGTTATCATTTTTTATTCCTGTTTTTGATACATGTTTTTCTTCTTAAATAAGCCCCTGTGACGTTTCCTGTAATACTGCTTGGTGGTGATAAATTCCTTTAGCTTATTTTTCTCTGGGAAGCTCTTTATCTGTCTTCAACTCTAAATGATAGCTTTGCTGGATAAATTATTCTTGGTTGTAGATCCTGGGTCTTCGTCCTGTTGAATATTTTGTGTAAAGCCCTTCTGTCCTACATAGTTTCTTTTGAGAAATCAGCTGCCAGTCTTATGGGTGTTCCCTTATTAGTAACTATCTGTTTTGCTCTTGCTGCTTTTTATATTCTTTCTTTGTATTTAACCTTTGGCATTTTAATTATGATGTGTCTTTGGAGTGGGCCTCTTTGGATCCCTAATTTTTGGAATTCTCTGAGTTTCCTGGGGTTTTATGTCCATTTCCTTCAGCAGGTTAGGGAAGTTTTCCATCATTATTTTTTCAAACAGCTGTTCAGCATCTTTATTTTTCTTAGTTATACTGATCAGATAGATATTTGGACCCTTAATAGTGTCCCCAATGCTCCTTAAATTATTTTTATAGTCTTGGCATCTTATCTCTTGCCATTCTGATTGAGTGTCCTGATTGGCTTTCCTGTCCTCTAGATATGTGATGATGTGCTACTGAAAGGGTCACAAAGATGTAGTAATGGGTTAAGGTTAAGAGCCTACGTGCTAATCGCTATGTCTCACTTCTGGACACCTGCTTGCTTGAAAAGTTATTGTTTGACTATTACTCCTGGAAACCTAACAGTTGCCAATGGGAACCTAACAGTTACCCATGGGAACCTAACATTTTAACAGTACACTTTCTGCTTCTGTACCCCCGCTTGCACAACCCACCTTTAGGGTGACAGGTAGAGAATAGAAGAAATATTAAACCTTTGTGATTTAGACAGAATGAAGAATGAGATTTTGGGCTTAAAACCCTTGTATCTTTATGTTTTGGGGCTGCTCCTTTGGAAGGACAGCCGCCGGCTAATAAACTGCCTCTAATATCAAGCACTCAGGTTGAGTCTGGTTATTCCGGTCAGAACAGATAGGGCATTTGATCCTCTTCTTTATTCACTTTTTTTTATTCTTTTGTTTATTTCATTTAATATACTTCTCATCTCAGATAATGTGTTCTTCATTTCAGATTAATTCCCTTTTAAAATTTCCATTTCTATTTTTATCTCTTTGGTGAAGTTCTCACTGAATTTATCTACATGTGCCAAAAGTTCAATGAGCGTCTTTACAACCAGTGTTTTGAACTCTGCATCTGTTAAGATTACTTGACTCCATTATATTTGTATCTCTGTTCTCTTCTCTCATATGGTTTCTCCTTCTTTGTCTTCCCATTTTGGCTGCCTTTTCATGTCTGTTTCTATGCACTAAGCAAAGTTCCTACGTCTCCCAGTCTTATTAGTGTGGATTTGTTAAGTAGGTATCCAGTGGCACAGTCCTGAGAGGGGTTCAACTGCAGGCCAAATTTAGCACCAGGTTGTACCCCTCCACGGCCACCTGTTAAGATTCAGCAAGCAATCCACAGATGCTGTGCTTATAGTTGCCTCAAAAGGTCACACCAGAAACTCAGGCCAGCTGCCTCCAATATGAGTTCAGTTGCTGCTCAGCCAGGAGCTTCTGACTTGCTGAGGATACACCTGGATGTGGCTTGGGTGGGGCCGCAAGTTGCGGGAGGCTGGTTTTCAGGGAATCCTCTGGGTGGAGTGACCTCTGTTATCCAGTTTGATGACATCATGGCTATGGCAGCGCTGCGTCCAAGCACTGGGAGATGGGAGGGATCTACAGGAAACAATGGATACCACCAGCACTTCTGTATGGAGCAAGTCGCACCTCAACTCTCACTCAGACAATGTCTCCCTAAAAGTTCCTGGTGCCACCTTGCTGCGTCCAGCAGGTGGTAAATCCTGCCACATCCAGCACAGCTCTGGAAAATAAACTGAGTGGGAATGCTACGAGATTAAGAAAAGAAAGCTGGGATGAGGAGGTCTACTATCCACTGATGATGGAGTAGTGGCCCAGTTTTATTTTTGCAAGCTGCATTTATACAATTGCTAACTAAAATAAGATTATCCCCACCCAACCTACACACCCTGCTATAATCTTTCTCATTTTTGTCTGCTCGAGTCTATGAGCATACTCCCTGTCTAGGAGCAACACTGCACTGTTCTCATACTTCCCCATTCTTAGGAGGGTTCTTAGAGGCAAGTCTTGGTTGACTTCACAGATTGCAAGAACCTCGTCAACCTGCAACCTGCTCTCCACACCCGCTGTGTGCAATTGAATCAGCACCCGTGCTCAGATCAAGCAGGTCTGTCACTGCAAAAATCCACTTGTGGACTTGGCCCCTTTAAGAGACCTCTGCTGGGCCACTGCCTCTGCTGCTGCCTCTGCCTCTGCCTCAGCCTCAGTCTCACTCAGCTGTTTGAAACCGGGCAACCCTGCATCCTTGTTCTGTTCTACCTCCGCCATTGCAGGTTGCTTGCTTGGATTTCTTCCTAGTTGTAGGGCTTGTTCGTCCCAGGCAATTATTCCTTGTTTCCATCACAACTTTGATTTGGTTGCCAGAGGGATGAAGAGAGCCTCTACATCTACATCATTTTTTCTCCTTCATTCTTGTTGTTTGAGATAGGCCTGAAATGATATGAACTTTCCTCTGATGACCACTTTTGTCATGTCCCAAAAGTTTTGATATGTTGGACTATCATTATCATTTGTTTCTATGCATCTCTTGATCTCTCTTTTTATTACATCTCTGACCTAGTTATTTTTCAGTAGCATGTTGTTTAATCTCCATGTATTTGTGGTTCTTCCTGCTTTTTTCTTTTTGCAGTCGATCTGTAGCTTCAAAGGACTATGATCAGAGAATATGGTTGGTATGATTTTAATCCTCTCATATTTATAGAGGCTATCTCTGTATCCCAGTATGTGTTCTATCCTTGAGAATGTTCCATGTGCACTAGAGAAGAATCTATAAGCAGCTGTTTTTGGATGAATGGCTCTGTATATGTCAATTATGTCCAATTATTCTAATGTGTCACTTAAGAATATAATTTCCATATTGATTTTCTGTTTTGATGATCTGTCCATCTCCGACAGTGGTGTATTTTGGTCCCCTACTACGATAGTGTTTTGGTCTTTGTCTCCCTTTTCTGTTAGTAATTGCTTTATATATTTTGGGGCTCCATGGTTAGGAGCATAGATATTAATAAATATTATATCTTCTTGGTGCATGATTCCCTTTATCATAATGAAGTGACTTTCAGTATCTTACTTTACCTTTTTTATTTTGAAGTCTATTTTGTCTGATATTAGTACTACTAGTCTCACTTTTCTCGGAATGCCATTAGCTTGAAATAGCATTTTCCACGCTTTCACTTTGAGTTTATATTTGTCTTTGGAACTGAGATGTGTCTCCTGGAGGCAGAATATGATTGGGCTTTGTTTTTTGATGCAATCTGAAATCTGTGCCATTTTATTGGTAAGTTGCATTCTTTTACATTTAGGGTGATTATTGAAATATGAGGTCTTCTAGCCATTTTATCTTTTGTTTTCTGGTAGCTCAATGTTCCCATTGCTTCATTGTCCTTGTGTGCCTGTTTTATTTTTTAAATTTTGTTTGGCTTTTGTGGGTTTTCCCTCTGGTCCTTCTTACTTTTGTTATATACTTCAGTTCTGAATCTCTGGTGTGTGGTTACCATTATAAATATGTAAAGGATAGTTATATAAATATATATATACAGTTGTCCATTTTCTTTTGTGTGTGCCTTATCTCCATTTCCCTTTGTGAATTTGGATCTTTGAATCCTTCCTTTTTCAGTCATTGGTGTCTCAGTTTGTCCCTTTGTGTGTTTAACATTCATTACTGTCTTGCTATAGAAAATCTCTTCCTATTGTTTAAGCTTATAATGCCCTGTTCTTAGTAAGGATTGCACTCCTCTGCTTTTATCTGCCTGCTATTCACCTTACTCCTAGTTATGTGGGCTTTTTTTTTGAACATTTAGTTTTAGGTGAGCTGACCCCTTTCACTAGTTCTTGTAATGCAGGTCTTGTAGTGAAAAATTCTCTCAATTTTTGTATGTCTGGAAATGTATTTATTTCTCCTTTGTATCTAAAGGTGCTCTTTGCTAGATGCATTATTTTTGACTGGTAGTTCCTTTCATTTAATAGTTTGAATATTTGATTCCACTCCTTTCTGGCTTGTAAAGTTTGTGCTGAGAAGTCTGACGGTAATCTAATGGGTTTTCCTTTATAGGTTACTGTCTTTTTTTTTTCCCGGCTGCCCTGAGAATTCTTTGTTTTTGATTTTTGATAATTTTAACACAATGTGTCTTGGTGAAGGCATTTGGGGTTGAGGTAATTGAGTGCTCCGTTGACTTCTTGAATTCTAAGCTCCAGCTCATTCCTTAGATTTGGAAAATTATCATCAACTCTTTGTCTGAAAATGCTTTCTAATCCCTGCTCCTTTTCTTCCCCTTCAAGAATGCCCATTATTCTTATGTTTCCTCTCCTGATAGTATCAGCTAGTTCTTGTATTTCTCTTTCATTATTTTTCATTATGTTTCTCTCTTCTTTCT
Source organism: Macroglossus sobrinus (assembly GCA_004027375.1). Taxonomy (NCBI): domain Eukaryota; kingdom Metazoa; phylum Chordata; class Mammalia; order Chiroptera; family Pteropodidae; genus Macroglossus; species Macroglossus sobrinus. The sequence goes on along the minus strand of PVKZ01001453.1, from coordinate 301,802 downwards.
GACTTATTTCTGTCTTCAATATCACTGATCCTTTCCTCCATTTGGTCAACTCTATTTCCCAAGCTTTCTATTTCATTTTTCATCTCTTTCAGTGTGTTCTTCATCTTCAGAAGTTCTATGTGGTTCTTTTTGAGGGTTTCAGTCTCCTTGCTAAAGAACTTATTCTCATCTAGTTTTTTTTTTCAATCTCTGGAATTGTTGATATGAATTGTTTTGGAGCTCATTGAGTTTTTTCAGAAGCACTATCCTGAAATCTCTGTCCTTTGAGTCACATATTTCTATGTCTGTAAGCTTATTTTTTGGAGAGTTTTCTCATTCTTTCTGGCTTGTCACCTTGGTTGTCCATTGTGATTAATGGATTATTTTTCCACCTGGGCATTAATGGAAGTATATTTTGCTTTTATTCCAGAAAAAAAAGATTTATCACATAAAGACCTTTTTTTAGCCTGTTGCAAAGAAGGCATTTTTCTTTTCGTTTCCAGTAGGTGGCATCTAATACTTTGATTCCTTGCTTTATAAAGTCTTAATAATGCCTTTTTTCCTTTATAGCTATTCAATGACACTTGCTACCCTCAGCCTTAGTCCCTGTCAGTGTTAGCAACAGTTTCAATAGCATTTGGTCAGATTCTCTTGGGGTTCTGCAGTGTTTGGTCTCAGAGGATATGGGGGGAGTGCTCTCTGTTTTGGGAGATGGGGGCTTCATCTCAGCCTCAGGTTTTGCAATCATGGCTAGTTATAATCAACTGTTTTTTTCTCTATCATCCCTGCTTCTCTGCCATCCCCACTTCTCTGTTTTCTGTCCTGATGCCTGTGCACTGCCACCTTCTGTGTGGAGCTCATAGCTCTCTCAAGTAAGGCCATTTAGGAAAACTGCCACACCGTCACCCCTCTCCCTCCTCCTGCAGGGATCTCCAGCTGTGAGAGGCAGCTTCTTTATTTCTTCCAGTCCACTACCCAACACTCAAGGTTCTGACCTGTGGTAGCTCTTATGCATCAATCCCACACTTATACGTGTGTTGTGTAGTTTGGATGTTTTTCTTTGTTGAGTTTTAGTTGTTCATCTTATTGTTGTTTCAAGTGGAGACATCTGGGGATGTCTCTCACTCTGCCATTTTTTTCTCCATTCTTTGTATTCATTTTTTTTGTGCAGAACTCAAAATAATTTTTATTCATCATTCAGTTTTCATCAAATATACCATAATTATATAGTATGATGTTGGATGAGGTAATAAAAACTATTACCACTTGGAAGTACTTACCTTGTGGGTCAGAATGTTCTTCCAACTGTACAACCAAAACAAATTATAGAAGTTAATTTATACAACTGCACTATAATTCTTGATTTCAATTGCTTGTGTTTATTAAAAAGAGTTGTTTATTAACTTTTTTATAACAAGTAAATGTTTGTTTGGGTCATCAAATAAATTAATATTACAAATTACTACTTTTATCTGCTTTATATATTGAGGTCCTGTGTAGAGCTTTATTTGAAAAGGATGCTTCATTGATAACAGGCTTAAAAACCATTGTTGGAGATAAAGCAGCCAATTGAATTACCAAATATTTCACTATCACAATGAATTAGGATTATAGTAAAATGAGAGTGAGAGATCCTTCTTAATAATAGGGTTAATATTTATTTAGTACGTCTTTTAACATTTAGAATAGGTGAGGTTATGTTACAGTAAGAAATAATTTCAAAATCTCAGTGTTGAACCACAAAGGGTTATTTCTCATTCATGACTTGGTTGAGCCTGTGTTCCATATAATTTTCATTCCAGGACCTAGGCTAATAGATCAGCCTCTATCTGGAACACTGTAGTTGACATTCAGAGGAAAAAGGAAATATGACAAAACATACACTGGCTTGTAAAGTCTATGCCTGTATATGACACATAACATTTTGCTCATCTTTTTATTGGTCAAAACAAGTCACATGGCCATGCTAGAACTCAACAGGACAGAGATGTGTAATTATTCCACAGAGAGAGACACTGCAAGAAGGAGCATCAAATATATGTAGACAGTGCTACAATCTACCATACTTATGTGCTTTTTCACTTATGCTTTACAGCAATACTATTAGGAGACATTATAATTACCCAATTCTAGAGGTGAAGAAATGGAAGGCCAAAGAGTTTCATGACTTTCCAAAGGTCGCACAGTTGACTAGTGGCCAAGCTGGTACTTAAAATGCAAGTACTCTGACTCCATAGTCTGTGCTTCTCCTCAACATGCTATAGTGCTTAGGTTGGGCTTCTCATCAAACCCACTGCTCTTCAGGCTTATCCCACAGTGGGTATTTTAAATAGGTTATGAAATTATGCCAAGGGCTATGGACTCCAGAGGAGTCTTCAGCATAATTCCATAGACTATTTAATGTGCTAATGTATGAATTCCACAACAGTTTCAGTCATCTTCAAACATAAAACTCAAACACATTCAAAATAGTGATAGTTTATTGCAGTTCCACTTTTTTGTTACTAAAAAGATATCTCTGTATATTTATAAAAGTCTCTGCCAGCCTTGAAATTAAGCATAGCATGTAACCTAATTTTCCCCTTCTCTAGCATAGAAGTAGCTATCAAAGGCATGGACTCACCTAAGCCTGCCTTTAGGGTTTGTCCTAATTTAAACTCAAGAAAATAGGGACCCCAAAGCAAGGACATTCATTGGGCAGACTTTTACTTGATAAGTACTCATGGGCCTTAGGGTCCAAAGACCCCTATTCTTTGGAGTAATACTACTAATATTGCAGCTTCTGGATAAAGACAAGACCTGAGATTTTGTATAGACATGATGCCCTTGAAGATCAAAGTCAATCAGGAAACAAACAACTAATTGGGCTGGAACTTCATCAGTTCAGAGAGCAGTTAGAGTTGTGAAATTCAGCTCCCATCTCAAATCTTTGGCCACAGACTGACCAAATGAACAAGTTGAAGTCTAGAGGCAAATTTCTATGGATAAAATCCATACACATAGTAACAATCCCTGAAACTCTCTTGCCTCATTTCCTAATATCCTGATCTTTTCCTGAAACATCTATTAACTCTTAAGCAAGTAAGTAATTATAGAATAAATTATTATTAATATAAAATCTGCAAAATATTTCAGTTGAGCATACCTAGGTGTTAACTCTTTTTGTCTTTGTAACATCCCCATGAGAGAGCTACTCAGATTAACCTGAACTTATGGATGAGTAAACTAAAATTTATAAAGCTTTTTCATGCTAAAGAAGGCAGACTGTATCTGTGTCTCTATATTTCCAGCACCTCACATAATACCTGGTACATAGATGTTGCTCAGGAAATAGGTGAATAAATGAATAAATAAGCAAGTAATTGCTTCTTTTCACACTATGTGCAAACCATTGTGCCCCACCCCATTATGTCCTCACCTATCTCTTCCTTCACCACCATCACTGTCTGACCTGTTCTAAGGCTTACAGTGGGATGGCAGTGCAAGAAGGTGCTTGCTTAGCCAATCAAAGTCAAAGTCTTTGTTCCCACATTTGCCTTTAAGAAACAAACAAAGTAATGCAATCTTGGAGAAGGCAGCAGTTGGAGGAAATATTTTCCCACCATGTGGCTCATATGTTTCCAAACTCAATCTCCACAGGCTCCATAATTTTTTTCTAATGCAATTTGCATTCTCCTTCTAAACAAGACAGTCTAAAAAGGGCAACATTCTGTATTAAAATTTTTTGGGTCTTGATTTCCAGCCATCAGTGAAATAAACCACATTTTGGCCTTGGAGAGATTCATTCCTGATTCTCTCTGCCACTTCACTCATAGAAGTGGAAAAGGGAGTGGAGTGCCAGGGAGAAGGCAGCAGCTTGGTATCTGTAGCATGACCACTCAGGAAATTCCATTTTCTGCAAAATCCACATCTCTTTCCTGTAGGTCCTGTGGCTGGGGCCCATAATTAGGCACAGAGGCCACACATTTGATCTCCCTTAGTCCCTTCTCCTATGTAGAAAGGTGCTAATGCCTAGATATCCAAGGGGACAGGCACTTTGTCTTCTAAAATCTCCTTCCCTGAAGACTCTCTAAATCTTGAGGATGAGAACTTTTCTTTGTTTGCACTAAATTCTAAACACATAAGCTCTTCTGCCATTTCAAGATGGTTTTTGGGAGATTCAGTCTAGAACCACTGCTATTGCCAGGGTCTTCCATTAGGGCAATGGTTTTCAAATATTTCTTAGGTATGAAACACTTTATAAAAATGAAACTTGTTGTATAAAATAGACAAAAAATACAGTTGCTCTGTATAAAGTAGGGAAAAGGACCTAGGACAGTTTTGTCTCTCTGTATCATCTACTGAGGACTCTCTGTATTAGCTACTGAGGACTCTCCATGAAGCTGGGGGTTGCAGAACACAATTCAAAGGTCACTCACTGCCCTTGACTGTAAGGTACAAGATGGAGGAATGTAGAGCATGTCTGGCTTACACACTGCTCCGTTTCCAGCATTATGTTCTGAGTCTGGCACATAGTAGGAGCATCATAATCATGTATTGAATGAATAGGAAGTACTAGTAATTTGTGGAATTGCTATTGTTTAAGTGACTGGTCCTCCTGTGTGTGTGTGTGTGTGTGTGTGTGTGTGTGTGTGTGTGTGTGTGTGTTATAGGGAAAGGAACTAAAAATTGAAGGATGGAGTGAGTTGGAGTTGAGATGAGTGACCAAGTCTTTGATGGGAGTTTCCAACATTTAGAATGTGAAGGATCGCTGAATGATGAAGCTGCTAGGTCCTGCTGATTTACCAAGCCAAGCTGGTTTGTTTGTTCTTCATTTGTTAGATAGTTATTCATCTTCTGCTGTGTGTCAGGCTAGTTCCTAAAACACAGTCGCTACTCTCAAGGAGTTTATGGTCTAGTGGAGGAGACAGATATGAAAACAAATCAGTGCCGATAGAATAGTGCAATGGCTAAAATCATTTTGAAACTGCTACACTGACATAGCTTTCATTTTCTATAGTCTTGATGCCATGGAGTTCACCAAACCTGTTGGTTTCCACTCTTCAAGGGAAAGTGGATACCAGCTAGAACAACAAGCCTTTGCTTAGCTCAGACTGTCAGATTAATTTTTTTTTAGTTTATAGATGAGCTTTTTTTGTCTTCTCAATAAATACTTCTTTATTAAAATTATTAGAGTGACATTGGTTAATAAAATAAAATAAGTTTCCAGTGTATAATTCAATAATATGTCATATTCATATTGTATTGTGTGTTCACCACCCAAAGTTAAATTTCCTTCCATCATCAAATATTTGACATCCTCATACTCCTACATACCTTCCCTTTCTCTCTGTTAACTGATAATCTACTGTCCTTGTTAATAAATTTCTGATCATTTGTCAAGTTTGTTTATTACTTTTAGTTTTATATCCCACATATTAGTGAAATCATATGGTTTTTCAACTTTTTCTGTCTGATTTATCTCACTTAACTTGATAATCTCAAGATCCATCCACGTTGCTTGAAATGGCAATATTTCATCTTTTCTTATGGCTGGGTAATATTCCATTATATATATGTACCACATCTTCTTTATCCAATCATTTATTGAAAAACACTTTGGTTGTTTCCATGTCTTGGCCACTGGTAACAGTGCTGCTATGAACATAGGGGTGTTTTCAAGATTTTTAGGTAAATATCCAGAAGAGGGATTGCTGGGTCATGTGGTAATTCTATTTTTAGTTGTTTTTTTTTTTTTTGCAAGGAAACTCCATACTGTTTTCCATAGTGGTTTTACCAATTTGCAGTCCCACCAGCAGTGTATAAGGGTTTCTTTTTCCCCACAACCCCTCCAGCACTTGTTACTATTTGTCTTGTTGATGATAGCTATTCTCAAATAAAATATTAGCAAAGAGAATACAGCAGCACATTAAAAAGATTATACACCATTATCAAGTAGGCCTCATTCCAGGAGTACAGGGATGGTTTAGCATGCATAAATTAATCAATATGATGTACCACATAAACAAAAGAAAAGATAAAAAATCATATGATCATATCAATAGATGTTTTTTTTTTAAAAAAAACAAGATCCCCAGTTAAACAAAACTCATAAAGGACAAAGTAAATCTTAATTTTCACTAATCTCTCACCACAAATTAGCATTTACTTTCATTACACATAGAGGCAACAAACCACAATAATATTAACTACACCCGTGATTTTCTTACTAATAGAAATCACATTTTCCTACCATGCTAAAAATGCTGTAGGTATCTCAAAATATTATTTACCCTCATCATTATCTCAAATTATGGTGATTACTAAACCTGCCACTAGATCTTATTGTTACTTCATTAATAAAGGAGCACAGATATTATTCTGTCATGAGTTTTTATATTTTGATAATCATATTTTAATATATTTGGCTTCCTTTATAATTATATATACTTTATTTTCTCTATGTATATATATTCTGAAAAGGGATTCATAGACATTATCAGACTGCTAAAGGAGACCACCATGTCACAAAATGGTTAAGAAACTTCGAGTGAGGTTTTATTAAGGAAGAAAATAATTTTATATACCAGCAGCTCTTTTTATATATTTAAAGTAATGCATGAGGTTTTTTTTATAAGTCATGAGTGAAGAGAATGCAATCTAAGATGTAAAAAAGTTCCCACCTGGCTGGGGCATGAAGAGCACTTCTGAGATCGGAGTTGTGGAACTATGGAAGAAATAAGAGAGGATCAAGTGGACAGTTACCAGAGAGCATGGTAGAAACCATCAGAGCTGTAAGGGGTGTTCCTCACCTGGTGGTACAGACTGCCAAGTTGAGAATCCTCCTTGGAGAAGACCTACATTCACCTTGGTGCTGGAGCAATGTGGCATCCAAGTGGTGAAACAGCAATAGGGAAGGGAGGTCTTTAAGTACATGGGTCTGATGTAGCACTTCTATTTCTTCATAGCCTGCATCTGGCATGCAGAAAATCCAAAGTTTGAAGAATTAGGGAGGATTAGTGGACTACCTAGAGTCTTCTGTTTGGAATGAAAATGTTATATAACCTGGGGGTCTTTGCAACCAGAAACAAATACCTAGGACTACGAATTTCGACAACAGGTACAACCAATTAAGTCCCTAAAAGATCAAAAAGGACCCACTGCATGTCAGCAAACATCAGCATAAAAGTGTAATGATTATTCCAGACTAGCCACTTCATAGCAGAAAATAGTGAGCATCCAGAAGAATGAGCATGGATCAAAGCCTCTATTGTTCCTAACCCTTCTGTCTCCAGATAACATGTTTTGTAAGAGAAAGGGAATGAAGTTAAAACACACAAGACTCAGTATTTATCCAAAGAGGTTGATCTTTTTAATTGTCACAATGAGTTGTGCTAAGAGGATGGAAAGTTCCTGATGTAGTTTAATTCAATTCTAAAGAACATTTTTGTACATCTGAGTTGATGTGTGTACATTCCAACTCTGCTGTATGTATTTTGGCACTATGATATAGAAGTGAGTTCAGATTCAAGAAGACAAAGGGAAAAGTGTTCAGTTCCATGAGAATGTGGGTGGTGGGATAGGTGGGTCAGGAAAGGCTGTGCTGAGGAGGAAATGCTTGAGCTGTGCCTTGAAAGATGATCAAGTTTTCCAGGGGCACTTCACTTGAAAAAGTAACCTTCTTGGTCAAGAAAGTAACAGTGTACACGGTATGATTTGAAGAGTCCCGGGAAGGACCTCTAATGCTCCTAAAATAGCTCCCAGAATACCAACATTAAAGATCTAGTTTTTGCTCTTAAATGTCTTTTAGACCAGTGCTTCTCAAACTATAATGTGCATATGGTCACCTATAGATCTTATATCCTGCTGATTCAGATGCTGTAGGTCTACAGTGGGACCAGAGATTTTGCATTTCTAACATGCTCCCGGGGGATGGTGGTGTTACTGGCCCATGAACTACATTTTCAGTAAGAAGACTCTAGGATATCTTAATAAATGTAGCTAATAATAGTTAACATTTTTACCATGTTTTTATTATGTGGCAGGCATTGTACAAAGTCCTTTACTAAAATCTTAAGTCCAGAGAATTCTCAATAATTTTTCTAAGGCCATTTCTGTGATGGAACCGGGGTTTAATTCAGGCAGCCACATCCTGGATCCTAGCTCTTAGCTGTTAGACTCTACTGCTTCTTGAAGGAGTAACACCTGAGGTGCCAGTTTTAGTTTTGGTTTTGTGTTTTTTTTTCTAAGAATTTATACTTTTTTTTATAGCAGCCAGTATGTATAGCAGACAGATATAATTGTTATCTTTAACAGGACTGGAGACCCCAAAGTTTACTTGCTCAGCCAACTCCACTCATCTCCCACAGTGGCCTTTAAAGCACCACCTCAAAACTCTTGGGCTCCAGAATACTCAGTTAACAAAGTAATACTTAGAGATTTTGCAAGTTACCCTTTCTGGGGAGATTTGTGGACAGTTAATTGAGAACAAACTCAGCATCTGGATGGAAGCTAAATCGGGGTGCTGGAAACAGAGGAGGCCACCAAAACGATGCAAATAAAGATGCTGTTGATATCCCTGATTGCTCAGAGTTAGTTCTACCTTGGTACTAGATTCCTTGAAGCCTGTCTGATTTTATCTGGTTTATCTCCCTTTCTCCCCACTGTTCGCTTGTGCTTCCTGCTCCCAAGAGCAAAAATGACCTTCTAGTTGGCTCTTCCCGGCCTTTCAATCTAAAGGCTGCCTCAGTGCCCTGAGAACTAGGGCTGGTGCCTTTCTGGGGCATGATTTTTGAGAATCTAGTCCCATGGTTTTCAAACTTTGCTCTGTGGAATCTGGAGCTCCTCCAGACCCTTCAGTCACCCTACTAGGTGAGTGAGGTAAGGGTATGGAAGAAGAATAGAGTAGGTTATCAAGGCAAGTGATTTATCTATCACAGAAGCACAGAGCCTGAGAGTCTAAGGAATTGAGAGTTCCGACTGCTGATTTCTGTTCCTGATACAGGCCATCCTGGTGTGGGCATTCTGAATCTTCATCTGCTAAACTGTGGCCTAATTAATGCTATGGCTCTTGGATTCTGGTGTGGGCTGTGGAATGCTTCTTATTGCTTGCTTAAACCTGGTTGTCTCTCCTTCTGGACTCAGGGGAAACTTTCTGCCCTGAGTCTCACAAATTCTGGAAATAGACGCTAGATAACTGTTTAAAACACATTTCAACCCTAGGACTGATTCCGATCATTTCGATCATCCTATTCAACTATGTGTCCAAATGTCATCTCCTCAGAGAAGCCTTCCCTGACCTAAAGAAGCACTCCCATATTTTGCTTCTCATATCTTGCTTCATTTTCTTCATAGCACTTATCATTACTTGACTTTATACTATTTATGTATTCCCTCTCTCCCATCTAGAATGTAAGCTAAATGGATGGATGAATGGATGGATGGATGAATGGATGGATGGATGGATGGATGGATGGATGGATGGATGGGTGGATGTGTCAAATTTACACAGAACCACAGATTTATACATTAGATCTGTGGATCTTCTCTTTTCATGGGAGGGCATATAACATGAGTTTGCACATTCCTTGGAACATGATAATGATTTAAAAATGAACTGAATGAAAAAGAAAGATGGCTATGGGGAGAGATGCTTGGCTTAGTGCAATGATGCTTACTATGTGTGAGGGCACAGTGGACAATCCCTACCCCCACCCCATGGTAGAATATAAAATCAGAATCTTTAGAAAGCACTTTTAACATTACAAATATAGAGTTTAAGTTTAAAAACTTATTGACGAATTTTTAAAAATTAGAAAGAGAAAATGTAAAACTGAGAGACTATTTTCATGATACAAAATACAAAAAAGGCATGAACTTTTTCTTTCTTGAAAGGTCAGAATGAATTTTAATTGTTGCAGGAAACACTGGACTGAGAGTCTCTAGGGCAACTCTTTCTTGAAAATTTCTGTGATTCTAAGCCCACACACATCCCATGGTATGTGATATTGCTGCACAATATCTCATTTCTAAGGAGCACCTCTCATGAAAGAAAATGCTCAAATTGTTTTCCCCACTGTAAAAAAAAGTCATGAAAATTACCAAACCACAACTGAGCTGTGGTAAAAAGCAGTCCTGAATAAGCATTAACAAGAAGAGGGTGCTCTGAAACAAAGGCAAATTTTTCCTTTACTTCCTACCCCCATGCTGATCATATTTCCTTTTTCAAGACAATGGCAGCTATTCAACAGACATTTAATTTATGCAAATCAACTGCAGCTCATAGGTGAAACTGACACAGTAAAATACCTCAGAAGGCAGATCTTGATGTTCAAATTAAGATTCTGTCACCAAATGGTTGTGGAGAATGTAAAGTACCTCATATACAATCTGGGTTGCATTTATTAGTGTACAGAACCACTCGTTCCCTGCCAGGTTAGGTAAATCAGATAGTGGTAGGTTTTGACTTTTTAAAATGACTGTTTAAAATTACACAAATAATATGTGCTCATTGAGAAAAAATGGATAGAATACAGATAGCCAGGAAGGCATAAAAATGACCAACAAACCATGGATAGCTACTATTAATATATTGATATACCAGACATTTCTTCACACATGTATATACCCATTATTTTCAAAACAAGGAATTATAGTATATTATTTTATGACCTGATATTTTTCACTTAGAAATACATTATAAAGATCATTCCTTGTCAAAGCATGCAGGTCTACATTATTTATGGATTATTTCTAGTTTTTTACTGTATAAACATGGTTGCAGTAAACATACTTATAATTGAATATGTAATTATTAATTAAATTATTTATTTATTAATGTAATTATCTAAAAGTGGCATTTCAGGGTATGTAAATTTAAAAAATTTATGATAATATCTCTTCTCTGACAACATTTGGTATTATTATGCACTAATAATAGTGATTATTATTACTACTATTCTATGAGAAGCAATAACTTATTGAGATCTTACTAAATGTCAGAAACTTTTCTAAGCATTTAATATATATTAACCCATTTAATCTTCCCAAGATTCTATATGATAGGTACTATGAGGCCCATGTTACACATGGGAAAACCAATATAGAGAAATATTAAGTAATTTGACTAAAGTTACACAGGTAGCAAGTGGTAGAGTCCAGAATAAAACTCAGAAAGACTATAGCCTATAATCTTAACAATCACCCAGACTTTGTCAATTTAATAAAGCAAACAATCAAACTTTCAAATTCTACCCCACAGCTAGAGTTACAGGTATTTCCTATTGTTTTCCAAATTTGTCTTTACCTGGACACTCTCAAATTTCATTTATCAAAACAAGTACCTTATCCAAGGAGATTGCCACTGATTTATTATCTGAGAAGACAAAATAACAAATGTAAAATTTATTTTTTTAAAACAAAAGTGCAATTAAAAATTATTCTAAAAGAAAGTTAGTGCTTCTGTTTTGGCACCAGTGACAACTGCTGGCACCAATCCAGTGGAAATGCATTCTTATTTGGACAATGTTCCATTTATTTACCAAAAAAGGTGCCCATATTACCTACTCTCACCTGAACCTCTCAGCATATTTTGCATTCACTTTTTAAAAATATATATTTAAAAAAATTTCAATTACAGTTGCCTTACAATAGTATATTAGTTTCAGAAGTACAACATAGTGATTAGACATTTATATAACTTACAAAGAAATCACTCTCAGTAAATCCAGTACATACCTAGCATCATACATAGTTATTATAACATTATCAATTATATTCCCTATGCTGTACTTTACATCCTTATGGCAATTTTGTAACTACCAATTTTTACTTCTAAATCTCTTCCATTTTTCACCTATATTACCCAAACTCCACCCATCTGGGAACCATCAGTTTGTTCTTTGTATCTATGCTTCTGTTTCTGTTTTGTTTGTTAATTTATTTTATTTTTTATTTTTAACTTATAAATTAGCTTTTATTTTCAGTTGATTTATGTCATTATTAAAAACTCAATTCATTCTTTACAAATTATACTAAATTGATTGAGTGGCAAAGAAAATTCTCATTTTTAACTTAATTATTTAAATTTTTTCCCGGCTTTATTAAAGTATAAGAGACAATTAGTTGCTTGTATTTACATTATACAATTCAATGTGTTTTTTCAGTTATAGTTCACATACAATAATATATTAGTTTCAGCTGTAGAGCATAGTGATTAGAGATCTATATAACTAACAAAGTGATCACCCCACTAAATCTAGTACCCTCTTCTCCCTTACATATTTATTACATTATTACCTATTTTCCTTATGCTACACTTTCTAACTCCATTACTATTTTGTAACTATCCATTTGTACTTTTTAATATCTTTGCCCTTTTTCATAAGCCCCCCTCCCATCTAATAGTCTTCAAAATATTCTTTGTATCCATGAGTTGGTTTCCATTTTTTGTTGTTGTGACATTCGTCTTTATCTGACTTATGTATTTAGTGCAATACCCTGTAGGTCCATCAAAGCAATATTTTGTTTTTCATCTCTGGGTGTCTTTTAATCTGAAGTGAGTCTCTCATAGGCAGCATATGAAGGGGTCTTGTTTTCTTATCCATCCAGACACTCTATCTTTTGGTTAGAGCACTTAATTCTTTTCCATTTGAAGTACTTATTGATAGGAATGTAGTTATTACCATTTCATTATTTCTATTTTTGATACATGTTTTTCTTCTTAAAGAAGTCCTTCCAACATTTCCTGTAATTCTAGCTTGGTGGTGATAAATACCTTTAGCTTATTTTTGTCTGGGAAGCTCTTTATCTGTCCTTTAACTCTAAAAGAGGCTTTGCTGGATAAAGTATTTCTGGTTGTAGATTCTGGGTTTTCATCACTTGAATATTTTGTGCCAAATCTTTCTGTCCTGCATAGTTTCTTTTGAGAAATCAGCTGCCAGTCTTATGGGTGCTCCCTTGTAGGTAACTAACTGCTTATCTCTTGTTGCTTTTAAGATTCTCTCTTTGTATTTAAACTTTAGTATTTTAATTATAATGTGTCTTGGTGTGGGCCTCTTTGAATTGATCTTTTTTGGAACTCTCTGAATTTCCTGAGGTGGAATGTCTATTTCCTTCACCAGAGAAGGGAAGTTTTCTATCATTATTTCTTCAAATAGTTCTTCAACTTCTTGTTTTCCTTCAGGTACACTTAAGACACAAATGTTTTTACATTTAATTTTGTCCTGTAGGCTCCTTAAATTATTATTATTATAGTCTTGGCTTTTTTCTTGCTATTCTGATCAAGTGTCTTTGGCTCCCCCGTCTTGTATGTTGGTGTTTCAATCCTCTTCTTTATTCACTCTGTTGATTCCCTCTAATATACTTTTCATCTCAATGTGTTCTTCATTTCTGACTGATTTTCTTTTATAATTTCCATTTCTATTTTTATGTTTTTTTATCTCTTTGTTAAAGTTTTCACTGAGCTCATCTACTCTTCCTCTAAGCTCACTTAGCATCTTTATAACCAGTGTTTTAAACTCTGCATCTGTTAAATTGCTTGACTTCATTATTCTTGGATCTCTGTTCTGTTCTCATATGGTTTCTGCTTCTTTGTCTTCCCATTTTGGCTGCCTTTATGTGTATGTTTCTATGTATTAAGCAAAGCTCTTAAGTCTCTGGGTCTTATTAGTGTGGCTTTGTGTGGTAAGTGTCCAGTGGCACAGTCCTGAGAGGGGTTCAGCTGTAGACCAAATTTTGCCCCAGCCCGTGACCCTCTGGGGATACTTGTCAAGATTCAGGAAGGAATCTAAAAATGCTGTGCTTATAGTTACCTCAAAAGACCACACCAGAAACTGAGACCATTTGCCTCCAGTGTGAGTATTGGCTCTGCTCAGCAAGGAGCACCTCACTCCCTGAAGACACATCTGGATTTCTGAGTTGGGGGAGGCAGAGTTCCATGGAATTTTCTGGGTGGAGTGACCGATGAGGACACTGTATCTGCACACTGGGAGGGAGAAGGGCTCACTCCTTACTGACCTTCACAGTTTCTTTTGAGAAATTAACTGACAGTGTTATGGAAGCTCTTTAGTAGATAAGTAACCGCTTTTTCCCCCTGCTTTTAAGTTTCTCTCTTTGTATTTAACCTTGGAATTTGAATGATCATGTGTCTTGGTGTGGGCTTCTTTGTGTTCATCTTGTTTGGGAATCTCTGAGCTTCCTGAGTTTAAATGTCCATTTTCTTTACCTGGTAAAGGAAGTTTTTAGTAATTTCTTCCAATAGGTCCTCAATCCCTTGCTTTCTCTTGTCTCCTTCTGGTACCCTTACGATGTGACTGTTGTTATGCTTAATGTCCCTTAAATTGTTCTCATATTTTTGGATTCTTTTTCTAGTTACTGTTCTGATTGGGTGTTTTCTGCTATCTTGTGTTCCAATTCACTGATTTGATCCTGTACTTTATCTAATCTGTTGTTGTTTCTTTCTAGAGTATTCTTTAATTAAGTTTTGTATTCTTCATTTTTGACTGGTTCTCTTTTTTAAAAAAATCATTTTTATGTTCCTTTTTATGCTCACGATCTCATCATTGAAATTCTCACTAGGTTCTTTGAGCATCCTGATAACCAGTATTTTGAGCTCTGTATCTGGTAGATGGCTTGTCTACATTTTATTTAGTTCTTTTTTTTCTGGAGTTTTCTCCTCTTGTTTAATTTTGAACATGCTTTTAGGTGTCCTCATTTTGGCTGCCTCTCTGTGTTTGTTTCTATGTATTAGGCAGATCTGCTACATCTCTCAGTCTTGGCAGGGTGTTCTTAATTAGTACATGTCTTGTGGAGTCCAGTGGCCCAGGTTCCTGTAATAATGGTTTACTATCTCCTGAGCTAAGTAATACAGGAGTTTTCCTTATGTGGTTTGTGTGTGCCCTCCTGTTATAGTTAAGCCTTGATTGCTTTTGGCATGCCAGTGGATGGGATTGACCTTCAGACTATGAGAATTGGCTGTGTCCACAGCAGATAAGCTGATCTTATGGAGCAGGAGCCACCCCAGTAGGATCTGGTGCTGAGACTACCCTTTGGTTTTGCTGCTTTGGGAGCTTATTAGATGTTACTATGTTGTGATCTGCAGCCAACCACCAGGTATATTGTTTCTGGGGCCTCTTGGGAAGGGCTTTGGCAAAAGCCAAGTTTAGCAGCTGCCCGTGCTGGACCTGAAGGTGCATGGGATAGACCATACTGAGAACTGAGCCTGGCTGCCACCAGTACCAGGCCTGGGCAGCTCAACCAAAGGCATAGGCCTCCCTGAGGCCTGCTGCTGCCTTCTAGCTGCTTGTAAAGTTCACCCACTGAAATAGCCTTAGCCAATGAATGAGTTGGATAAGGCAGGTCTCAGGGAGTCCCCAGTGTGGGGCAAGTGATGTTCACCAGCTTAATGTAGATTCAGTTTTGGTGCCAGTGCTGAGCCTGGGGCTACATAGCAAAAGTGACTGGGCACACTGAGGCCAGCTGCCACCTATCTTGGGCCTGAAGACTTTTGAGAATTTTTAAAGAAATACTGCAGTGTGGCCTAAGCCCGGTTGTCTGCCATTGAAAGAGTCTCTGGTGGTATGCAATTTCGGTGGTGCAGAGACTCAAGGAATAATCAGGATGGAGTGCATTGAATTCACAGGCTAATACAGATTTTTATTTGGCCATGTAGGGGAAGGGCTCAATGCAAGGACAATGGTGGGTGTCCTTTCAGCCCTAATCTTGAAGCTACACAACTCAGTCTATCCTTGTATGTCTCTGGCATTTTCAGAGCTGTTGCACCTCTGCCAGAACACAGGGCGAATGCCTGTGAGTGAGTAAATTTGTGTGTGGGCCTTTTAAGAGGACACCTTGGTTTCCAGCAGCTTTTATCTCATCCAGATGGACAGAATCCCTGCTGATTTTCATAGCTGGGTGTTTTGGGGGCTCTTCTTCCCAACACTGGTGCTCTGGGCAGGGGATCCCAGTGTGAGGCTAGGACTCTTTGAGTATCAAGGGTAAATCTCTGCAGCTGAGATATCTCTCCTGATTCTCAACCACCACACATGGGTGTGGAACCAGCCTGTTTTGTGTCTCTGCTACTCTTATCAGCTTCAGTGTGGCTTCTTCTTTATATCCTTAACTATAGGAATTCTGTTCAGCTAGTCTCTGGATGGTTATCCAGGTTTATTGTTCTAAAATTTAGTTATAATTTGATGTGGTCATGGGAGGAGGTGAGCACAACATTTCTCTACTCTGTCATCTTGAATGGACCTCCCCACATGTGGCACTCACAAAGAATGAGGTTCCAGGAAACATTTGTTGAGGAGCTCAGCAAAATAGCAATATCTGACCTCTCACATTGACACCAAGAGACTAGACAAGAATGTTCATTACAGCATTGTTTGAAATAGTGCAAAATTGGAATCAGCCTAAGAAAACACTGATGAGTAAATGGGTAAATAAAATGTGGTATATTCTTATAATGGAAGAATATAAAAAGTATAAATGGATGAATTTGATGTGTATGTATCAATTATGGATTCAACTTTAAAACGTATTTATAATACTGTATCATTAATACAAAGGTTATCAACATGCAAAGTGATACTTTTTATTGTTTGGGGATACATCCATATGTAGTAGTAAGGGTACAAAAAAAGGATACAACCATCTTCAAGATAGAGGTTACTTCTGGGAAGAAAAAAGAAAAATGAGATCTAGTAGTAAACTAAAGGCTTTGGCTATATCTATAATATTTACTAGGTTGGGTGGTGAGTATATAGGGTGTTCATTATATTTTTCTTACATTTTTAAAACACATCTAACATTTTTCATAAACAAAAAGCATTATTTAAATATGTTCATTATGATAGCCCATTTTACAGAGGTCTATCAAGTTACAATGATCACTCATGTGAGCTGAACTGTTCTATACACTCAGAACTGGAAAAATGTGCCAACAAACTTGTGCTGACCCAGAAAAAGTAGGCCATTTGGTGACATATCCTCAAAAGTGAGCTGTTAACTGTAAATTTTCTGGGAGGTGGAACTATTAACAATTTATAACTGGTTTAGACAGTCACTTGGTAGGGTCCTATGGCAGGGGCAGGACCTGAGACATGTTGTTTGGCTTGGGGAAAAGAGAGACAGTTTTAGAAGAGTGGCCAGTACTTTATTTAAAATGACAACTAATTCAGAAAAAAAAATAAAATGCTTATGAGCCACCTTGTTTTCCCTTATTTGAAATGAAAGGTTTATTGAGTTCCAACCTGGATTATTTATTTTTTAGAGTAAAAAGATGCCAAGAAGGCTATTGGTTTTCCCACTAAAATATTAATATCCAGCCTTATTTGAAGGATAGCTACCCAGAGATGCCTTTCTAATATATCACCTTGAAATTAGATGGCAAGTATGTTACAAGGCAGATTGACCATGTGAGACTTGTGTTTCTGTGGGTAGCTCATCACAGGTGTAGAACAGGGGATGACAAACAACAGCTCATGAAACAAATCAGGTCTTGCTCTATTTTTCAAAAAGAATTTTGTTGGAACACAGCCATGCATATTTATTTATGTATTGTTTATGACTCACTTTTTATATTATAGTGGCAGAGTTGAGTAGCTGCAACAGAGAGCAACTGGTCCACAAAGCCTAAAATATTTATTATCTGACTCTTTACAGAAAGTTTATCAAGCCCTAAACTAGTGAGGCAGTGGACATACTAGATTCCAGGCAGGAGAGAGGAGAGGTAGAAGGGCAGCTCGGGTCCACCTGAATCCATTTCCTCAAGCCACTAACAACCAACTCTATCTGCTGTTGTACTGAAGTTGTTCCACTCTATTTTCCTCCATGACCTATCCAGCATAGCCACCAGCTGCTACTTCTTTTCTAGTGCCTCCAGACCTGGGCAAATTCAAATCCATCAATTATCAAACTCATGTCCTCCCACCTTTCAAACCTACTCTTCTACTTATCATCTCCATTTCAGTTGCTGACAGTTTGGTTCTTCCAATTGCTTAGGCCAAATTCTTGTGGTCATTCTTGACCTCTAATTTTCTTTCTTTGCATCATCCACATTCAAACCATCAGCAAATTCAGTCAGCTTACTTTTAAGTATATCATAATTTGAAAACTTCTCAACTTTTCACTACTACCTCACTGGCTCAAATCATACTCTTGCCTGGGTTATTACAGTTCTCTTTTAATGGTCTTTCAACTTTCATCCTTGTTTCTTTATGGCCTACTCCTAGTAGTAGCCAGAATAATTCTTTTAAAACTTAAATAAGATTATGTTACTCACTTTCTGAAAACCTTCCAATATCTTCCCATCTATTCATAAGAAACTTTGAATCCTTAGTTTATAATGCACTTCAACATTTGGCTCCCTGTTACCTCTTCAACCTCAACTCCTACCACTCCACTCTTATCTTACATTATTTCAACTACACTAACCTTGTTGTTCTTCAACAATGACAGGTCTTAGCACATGATCTCTCTGCCTGGAATAATATTCCTATAGATATTTACATGACTTTTCCCCTTACTTCCTCTAAGTCTCCTCTCAAATATCTCCTTCTTCATGAGATATACCCTGACTTCTGACCTACGGGAAATTATGAATCCCCCCTGCCAACCTTGGCACTTCCCATTCTTCCCAACTCTGATTTTCTTTTCATTATAGCATTTTTCATCATTTAGCACAGTATTTACTTGATAAATTATCTTGTTTATGGTCTGCCACCCACCATTAGGGTATAAGCTCCATGATGGTAGAGATATTTGTCTGCTTTGTTCACTGTTATATGCAATTGGCCCAGGACAGTTCCTGGCATATAGTAGGCATTCAACAAATTGTGGAATAGTAATTGGAAACCAGTTTCCAGTGGGAACTCATGGGCCTTGAAAATCTATGGAAACACTTATTGGCATAATTACTATATTTTTTCCAAGGTAACTGCTTGTTCCACACACCTCTAAAAGGGACCATCTAAGAAGAAAGGCCCAGAATTTTAGGTCTCTGAGTTTAAGGCATGGCGGTCCTCTGATATTAGATACCTCAGATAAAATGTGACACTTTGCTTTGCTTCTGAATGACCAGTTGGCCCCTGCAAGGGCCCTATCTTCTTCATTCTTCAATCTCTTTCCCTCCAAGCAGAAAAGTTAGGACTCAGTTTTCTTACTTGATACTTCTCTGCATTATTTGGAGTAGGAAGAGCAGTCACTATATATGAGCATGCACACATAATCAGTTGCTTGAGAATGGGAACAGTATATGAGTAGCTGTGGGGGCAATGGCAGTGACAGCAGCTCCACAGCAGCTCATTAAATCCAATAAATCCTTTCCCCAGCAACTCCATCTTTCTGTCTAAGGCCCTCCTCCCTCCAAAGGAGCAGCCTTTCTTTTGTTCACTCCAAGCCACAGTTCTTGAGGAATACAAGAATTTATGGCAGCTTGAAGTTGAAGCCAGCATCAAGCTATGGAACAGTCTTAAAATAGCTCCATGAGGCTGTAAACTCCAAATGATCCAATCTTTCAGCATCCCTGAAATGCTGGAGGAAATCCCCCACTTGGTTGCTAACTCCATCGACAGCGGTCTCGTTGTTCCTCTTATCAGCTTGGATAATTATGTTGCACCTTTTTACTATTTCCTTCCTTTAAAAAGCTCTTCAGAGAATGAGTGGGCCAAATGGGAACAAAGAGTCCTGTTGCTCTTTTCTACCTCAAAGATAGTCTGGCCCTTTAGGAATGATTGATATCAAATGTTACAGGCTCTGCACAGGAGATGCTCCAGAAGCACTGGATTTACCTCTAGCTGAGGTTTTCTAGTCCCAAGCACATCACCACCACTTGTCTAGGAAATTGGTTAGGGAGACTGATATCTTAGAACACTAGGAACTAGAGAAAGCATCAGATTGCCATGCTGATCATTTTCTTGCTTCTAGACTAGGGCAAGTCAGATGGGCAAGGATTTCTTCTATTTATTAAAAAAAATAGATAGTGATTGTACAGCCTATTCTGTCCCTGTGCTGAGAATCAAAATGGTGGTTCCCTGCAAGAACAAGAATTTTAAGCTTGTTAGATAAGGTTGGTGGCTCCACTGTCCACTCTTCTCTAACAAAGTCAAGTATAAGGTCACCTTGAAGAATCTGAACATCTTTTTTCTTAATGAAATTTAGCATTTACTTTTTTTACTTTACCCAGTTTTATTGTGATGTAACTGACACATAATATTGTATAAGTTTAAACCGTGGAG
Organism: Macroglossus sobrinus; assembly: GCA_004027375.1. Lineage (NCBI taxonomy): Eukaryota > Metazoa > Chordata > Mammalia > Chiroptera > Pteropodidae > Macroglossus > Macroglossus sobrinus. The sequence continues at coordinate 281,610 of PVKZ01001453.1, read as the reverse complement.
CATAATGATTCGATACATGTACGTACTGCAAAATTATTACAATAAGTTAATTTAACATCTATCCCCTTACATAATTGTAACTATTTTCTTGTGATGAGAACTTTTCAAATCTATTTTCTGAGCAACTTTCAAATATGCAGTCCAGTATTAATTATAGTCACCATGCTGTACATTACATTCCCACAACTTATTTATCTTATATTTGGGAGTTTGTACCCTTTTACCACCTTCACCCATTCCCCCCCCCTTCTTCCTTCTGCCTCTGGCAACCATCAAACTGTTTTCTGCTTCTATGAGTTCCATCTATTTAGATTCTGCGTATAAGAGATAGCATACAGTACTTTTCTTTCTCTGTCTGACTCAGTAAATATCTCCAGGATTCAAATCTATGTTGTCACAAATGGCAAAATTTCTTCTTTTATAGTGGAATAATATTCTATTATATATATTATATATAACATATTTATTATATGTTATATGTTATAATACATATATTATAATATGTAATATATAATATATTATAATATATGTATTATAACATATAACACATAACACATAACATATAACATATAACATATAATATAATAAATATATTTATAACATATAACATATAATATATGATGTTATAACATATATTATATGTTATATGTTATAACATATAATATATAATATGTATATTATCCATTTTCTCTATCCATTTATCTATCAGTAGGCACTTAGGTTGTTTCCATGTTTTGCCTATTGTAAATAATGCTGCAATGAACATGGCAGTGCAGACATCAGTTCAAGATCATGATTTCATTTCTTTTGTATATAAACTCAGAAGTGGAATTGTTAGATAATATGGTAGTTTTATTTTTAATTTTTTTGAGGAACCTCAATACTGTCTTCCATAATGGCTATACCAATGTACATTCCCACCAAAAGAGTATAAGGCTTCCCTTCTATCCATATCCTCACCAGCACTTATATTTTGTTTTTTTGACAATAGCCATTCTCACAGGTGTGAGGTGATATCTCATTGTAACTATGATTTGCATTTCTCTGATAGTAGGTGATGCAGAGCACCTTTTAATAAACTTGTTGTCTATTTAAATATGTTTTTTGGAAAATGTTTATTCAGGTCACTTCTCCATCTTTAAATTGGGGTGTGTGTTTGTTATTGTTGTTGTTGTTTTGCTATTAAGTCATATGAGTTCATTATACACTTTAAATATTAATCCCTTAACAGATACATGATTTGCAAATATTTTTTTTCCATTCTGTAGGTTGCCTTGATTGTTTCCTTTGCTAAGCAAAACTTTCAGTTTGATGTAGTCCCATTCGTTTATTTTTCCTTTTGTTGTTTGTGCCTTAAGTGTCATATCCAAAAAATGTTGAACCAATGTCAATGAGCTTTCCCCTATGTTTCCTTCTAGGAGTTTTATGGTTTCAGCTTACATTTAAATCTTTAATCAATTTCAAATTAATTTTTGTGAGTAGTGTAAGATAGAAGTCTAGTTTCATTCCTTTGCATACGAATATTCAATTTTTCCAACACTATTTTATTAAGAAGAGATTTATTAAGAAAAGATTGCCTTGATAAATTTATACAGTGACAGATGATTACTAGAATTAGGGGGGGCAATCACATTATATGGTATAAAAATGCTGAATCACTATAATGTACATCTGAAACTAATGTAATCAATGTAATAATGTATATCAACTATACTTAAATGAAAAATAAATAAAGGCTCATTTTGTGAGAAAAAAAGAAAATCAGAAGGAAGAGAAAATACATTTATAGTATTTTTTTAAAAAAAGTCCACATGTAGGTAGACCTGCTCAGTTCAAACCCATGTCGTTCAAGGGTCAACTGTATTTTAAATACATTTTTACATCATTTGATGCTGAGATATATTAAAACCATTGATTTTTTGTATATATGTATTCTTGTATTTAGGCATCATATATTATATTCTACCAAATTTTGATTTAATCCTCCTCATTAAAAAGTAAGCTATTACATGTTTTAAAAATAAAATTGTTTAATGATTTGAAAAATATCCATCTTTATCTCTTGTTACCTTTTTTTACATTGAAGTCTATTTTGTTAAATATAAGTACAGTTATACAGCTTTTCACCGGATGCCATTTGCTTGGAGCATCATTTTTCATCTTTTCATTTTAAGTCTCTATTTGTCCTTACAGCTGAGATGTGTCTCTTGAAAGCAGCATGTGGCTGGGTTTTGTTTTTTGATCCATTCTATTACCATGAGACTTTTCATTTGTGAGTTCAGTCCATTTACATGTAGGGTATTTATTAATATATGTGATTTTCCTAAAGCCAGTTTATCATTTGTTTTCTGGTAACTCAGTGTCTCCACTAATCTTTGCCCTTGTGTTTCTGTCTGTTATTTTAGTTTGTTAGTATCTATGGTTTTTACCCTTCATTCCCTCTTTTTTATGCTAAATGTCTCAGTTCTGATTTTTTTGTATGTGTTTACCATTAAGTTTATGTAAAAGAAAATTTTATGTATACAGTAATTCTTTTTCTTCTGCATATACCTTATCTCCATTTGCCTTTGCAAGTTCAGATCTTTATCTCTTCCTCTTTTCAGTTTCTGTTTTCACATATTATTTTTATTTATGCCTTGAATTTATTTTTGAGTTGCAGTAGCTGTTGTCTTCTTATCTTTTTAAAATGTTTTGACTTCCTTTAACCATTATATACTATTTAAGTCTATAATGCCTTATTCCAAATAAGGGTCACAATTCCATGCTTCTGTCTGAGGTATCACACTACCTGAATTCAAACTGTCACTTCAAAACAGAAATAATAATAAAAAATGGCATAGGTAAAAACAAACAAACAAACAAATCAGACATATATACCAGTCAAGTAGAATTGAGAGCCCAGAAATAATCCCACATATATATGGGCAAATCATTTTTGACAAAGGAGCCAAAATCATACAATGGAGAAAACAAAAGCCTCTTTAATAAATGGTGCTTGAAAATTGGAAAGCCATCTGCAAAAGCATGAAATTAGACTGATTTTATCATACCCCAAAATTAACTCAAAATGGATCAAATAACTAATTTAAACCTGAAACAATAACTCACATATTAGAAGACATAGGTACCAAACTCATGGACCTTGGTTTTAGAGAAGATTTTATGAATTTGACCACAAAACAAGGGAATTAAAAGGAAAATAAATGAATGAGACTATATTAAATGGTACTATATAAAAAGGTTTTGTACAGCAAAATAAATCAACAAAACAACCAACTGAATGGGAGAAAATATTTGCAAACAGCACCTTTGATAAGGGGTTAATATCTAAAATATATTGTGTTAAGAACTCATATAACTCAATAACATATAAAATAAGCAATCCAATTAAAAAGTGGGCAGATGACCTGAACAGATACCTTTCCCAAGAAGATATACAAATGGCAAACAGACATATCAAAAGATGTTCAACTTCACTAGCTGTTAGGGAAATGCAAAACAAAACCACAATGAGATAGCACCTCACATATCTTAGAATGGGTATCATCAACAGGACAAGTAATAACAAGTGTTGGAGAGGATGTGGAAAAAAGGCACCCTCATACATTACTGGTGGTAATGTAAATTTTTTCAGCCACTATGGAAAACAGTATAAAGTTTACACAGGAAATTAAGAATAGAATTACCTACAACTCAACAACAACAAAAATTTAAACAATCCAATTATAAAATGGGCAGAGGACCTAAATATAAACATTTCTCCAAAGAAGACATGCAGATTACCAATAGAAGTATAAAAAGATGTTCAAGGTCACTAATCATCAGAGAAATACAATTTAAAACCATAATGCAGTATCACCTCACACCTGTCACATTGGTTATAATCAATAAATCCAAAAACAGTAAGTGTTGGTGAGCATATAGAGAAAAGGAAATCCACATACAGTGTTGGTTGGATTGCAAATTAATACAGCCACTATGAAAAACAGTTTTTAGATTCCTCAAAAAATTTAAAAGAGAACTACCTTTTGACCCAGAAATTACAGTGCTGGGTATTTATCCAAAGAAAAGCAAAACACTAGTTTTTAAAGATCTATGTACCCCCATGTTTACAGCAGTGCTATTCACAATAGTCAAGATATCGAAGCAACCTAAGTGTTCTTCAATAAATAATTAATAAAGAAGTTTACACACACACACACACATATGTGTCTGTGTGTGTATGTGTATGTGTATATGTATATGTGTATGTTTATATATATGTATATACATACATACAATATAATATTACTCAGCCATTAAAAAATAGAATCTTACCAGTTGCAATAACATAGATGAACCTAAAGGGCTTGATGCTGAGTGAAATAAGCAGGACAGAGAAAAATAAATACCATATGATTTCACTTATATGTGGAATGTAAGGAACAAAAGAAATGAACAAAGTAAATGAAAAGACTCACAGATACAAAGAAAAACATAATGATTGCCAGAGGGGAGGGGAGTTGGGGAGTTGGGTGAAAAAGGTGAAGGAATAAAGAAATACAAAGTAGTAGCTACAAAACAGCCACAAAGATGTATAATACAGCATAGGGAATATGGTCGATATTGTTGTAATGGTCATGTGTAGTGCCAGATGGGTATTAGAGTAATAGGGGGGATTGCTTTATAAATTATATAAATGTCTAACTGTTGTACTGCATACCTAAAACTAATACAAAATTTAAAAAAATAATAGAATTATCATATTATCCAACAATCCCCCTTCTAGGTATGGACCTAAAATTTATTAAAACATTTATCCATAAAGATATATGCACCCTGATGTTCATTGTAGCATTATTCACAGTGGCAAAGACATAGAAACAACTAAATTTTGTCCTTCAATAGATGACTGGATAGAGAAGATGTGATACATATATACAATAGACTATTACTCAGCAATAACAAGAGATGAAATACTGTCATTTGCAACAATATTGATGGATCTTGAGATAATCATGCTAAGTGAAATAAGTCAGGGAGAAAAAAGTTGAGAACCATATAATTTCAGTCATATTTGGGACATAAAACTGAAAGCAACAAACTAATAAGATAAACAAACAAAAACTCATAGACACAGATAATAGTTTAGTGGTTACCAGAGGGAAGAGGGGAGAGGTGGGTAGAAAAAGATGAAGAGGGTCAAATATATGTTGATGAAAGGAGATTTGATTTTGAGTGGTGAACATACAGATGCAACATACATCTGACATATTATTGAATTGTACACTAGAAACCTATAGAATTTTATTAACCAATGTCACCCCGATAAATTTAATTTAAAAAAAACAAAAACAGAAATTGAAGAGAATTGTTGCTTGAAATTTTGTGTTCCTGGTTGTGGTATTGTGTGTGTTTATGAAAAACTGAAAAGATTTAAGTAGTCATCCAAGACATTAAATACATACATACATACATACATACATACATACATACATACATACATAAAAAATTGTCTTTCCTCCATTGACTATTTTTGGCTTTCTTGTCAAATATTAGTTAACTGCACATGCATTGGTTTATTTCTTGGCTCTTAATTCTGTTCCATTTGTCTATGTGTGAACATCTTAAGGGAATGCCTGAACTCTGAGTCCTTCCTGCTGAATGGCAATCATCTAATAGAGATTGAAAGCAAACATTCCTCTAGTTGAGTCTTGGACATCCATTGCAGCCTCATGAGAGACCATGAATGAGAACCACTCAGTTAAGCTTCTCCTAGATTCCTAACCCCCAGAAATTGTAAGGTAATAAATGTTTGTTATTTGCAGCCACTTTTTAAGTAGCAATAGATAACTAATACAGGAGATGAACAGATAAGGACTTAAAAGTACTAATAAGAAATTCTCTAGAGATATGATTAATGTACTTCCTCTTCTTCCTAAGTAGAAAAAGTCCAATCTTGGTTGATAATAGGATTAAGGTGTCATTTGCTTGCTGGTTCCATCTAACTTTAGGCTGATATTTTATTAATGTTCATAGTGTCATTTAGAAGTGATATGGGTCAAGAGAAGATAGCTTGTCCAGGCATGGAAAGTTTGTAATGGCTGAATTAGGTTTTGGCAGGCTTCACACTGTTCCAAAGTTCTCATTTTATTTCCTTTGATTTCAATTAAATAGAGTATTTGATTTCAAAAACTGTATGTCATTAATAGAACTTTCCTATTAATTCTCTTTGGATGTCACTATGGATTTACATTTAATATCAAAATTACTGATGACTTTTAGGCTTTTTTTTTGTGGTAGCTCAAAGGTCCCTTTGGGTCACAGAGCAGATAGAAACCAAGGCACAGTACATGCAAATGATTTGCAAAAGGACATAGGTTCTATCCATAACCATTACACAACTAAGGATCTCTAACTCCCCATATGGAATATTGTCATTCAAATTTTTATTATTATTATTATCTTCGCCTAGTGTAAATCCTTTACTTGAGAGTATGTTTTGTACAAGCAACAAATAAAACACAAAAGTTGGTTTAATAATACAAAATCATCTGTGAAAATTATTTTTTTAAAAAATGTTTTCTCTTGATATGCACTTATGATACGTCTGATAAGGGGTTAACATCCAAAATATATAAAGAACTCATACAACTCAACAGAATAAAATTCAAGCAACCCAATTAAAAAAATGGGCAGAAGACTTGAACAGATATTTCTTCAAAGAGGAAATACAGATGGCTGATAAACATATAAAAAGATGTTTGAGGTCTCTAATTATCAAATAAATGAAAATTAAAACCACAATGAGATATCAACTCATGCCTGTCAGAATGGCCAGCATCAATAAATCAAAGAACAAGTAATGGTGAGGATAGGGAAGAGTGGAGAAAAGGAAACCCACATACATTGTTTGTGGGACTGCAAGTTAGTGTAGACACTATGGAAAACAGTCTGGAGGTTCCTCAAAAATTAAAAATGGATATACCTTTTGACCCAGCAATTGCACTTTGAGTATTTATCCAAAGAAAACCCAAACAATAATTTGTAAAGATCTCCATGTTCATGTGCCAGAGCCTGCTGGCTAAGATCGAACAGTTCCCGAGAGTGTGAGTGAGGATTGAGAAAGATAGAAAAAACAGACAGAGAGAGAGAGAGAGAGAGAGAGAGAGAGAGAGAGAGAGAGAGAGAGAGAGAGAGAGAAACAGATAGAGTCGGGAGGGCTAACAGTAAATACTGCACCCCGAGTTTATTTAGCAGCATATATATACCCTAGGAGAAGCAACACCCACACATATGCAAATGATCACTGATCTTTACGTAAGTTATCGCAAAACATCCTTGTTTCTGTTTTTGTCTCTTATTCCCTGGGGCAAGAAACATTCAACATTAAGCCAAACCTCCTCCTCCACTAACGAGCTATCCATTAAGCCAAACTTCCTCCTTCAGTAAACAAGCCCACCTGCCCTGCAAACTTCTAGCTTGCAGGCAACTCCAACCCTGTCTGCAGGGCATTCATCAAGAATGGCTCCCAACATTCATGGCAGCACTATTTACAATAGCCAAGATACAGAAACAACCTAAATACCCATCAGCAGACAATTGGATAAAGAAGTTATGGTTAATATATACAATAAAAAATTACTCAGCTGTAAATAATGAAATCTTACCATTTGCAATGACATGGATGGTCTTAGAGGTTATTAAGCTGAGTGAAATAAGTCAGATAGAGAAAAATAAACACCATATGATTTCATTTATATGCAAAATCTAAGGAACAAAAAGAACAAACTAATTGAAAACAGACTCACAAATATTGAGACAAATGTGGTGATGGCCAGAGGGAATGGGGGTTGGGGGGCTGGGAGAAAGAGTGAAGGGTTAAAGAAGTACAAATTAGTCATTGATAGATGGTCAAAGGAATGGGGAGCATGGCATAGGTAATGCAATCAGCAGTAATGTGAGGGTGGGTGTAGAGCCAGAGGAGAGAAAGAGTAATCAGGAGGATCATTTCATAAACTATACAAATGTCTAACCAACGTACTGTAAAACTGAAACTAATAACAAAATAAAATTAAAAAAATGCTTTCCCCCAAAGTGATCAACAGATTTAATGCAATCCCAACGTTTTTTGCAGAAATAAAAAAACCTATTGTAAAATTCAAATGGAATCTCAAGGGCTCCGAAATAGCCAATATAATCTTGAAAAGAACTAAATTGGTGTCTCATACTTCTTTATTTCAAAACTTACTACAAAGCTACAGTAATCAAAACCATTTGGTACTGGCACAAGGACAGACATATAGACAAATGGCATGTAATAGAGAATTCAGAAATAAACCCTGGTATATATGGTCAAATGATTTTTTACAAGAATGCCAAGACAATTTAATGAAAAAAAAAGTTTCTTTAATCAACGGTGCTGGGAAACTGGATATTGACACAGTGAAAGAATGAAGATAGTCATATACCATGTACAAAAATAAACTTATTGGAATGAAAACCTAAGCATAAGAGCTAGAACTATAAAATTCTCAGAAGAAATATAAAGGAAAATTGTCATGACATTGGATTTGGCAATGATTTCTTGATATAACAGCAAAAGCTCAGGCAACTAAAGAAAAGATAGATAAATAGGACTTCATCAAAATTAAAAATGTGTTATGAAGAGCACAATCATCAAAGTAAAAAACCTACCCATTGAATAAAAGAAAACATTTTCAAATCATATATCTGGTAAAGGGTTAAAATCCAGAATATATTTTTAAAAACTCTTACAACTTAACAACAAAAAGCAAACAACTCAATTCAAAAGTGTACAAAGGACTTCAATAGTTATATCTCTAAAAAAATTATTCAAATGGCCAATGAGCACATGGAAAGATGCTCAATATCACTAATCATTAGAAAATGTGAACTAAATCATAATGAAAATCCACACCAATTAGGATGGATGTTTTAAAAAAAGGAAATTAGAACCACTGTGTATAGCTGGTGGGAATGTAAAATGGTGCAGCTATTGTAGAAAATAGGATAATCATTCCTCAAAAAAAAAAAACACACAGAATTACCATATAATCAGCAATTCCACTTCTAAGTATATACCCAAAATAATTGAAAGCAAGGACTCAAACAGATATTTGTACATCAATGTTCACAGAAGCATTATTCACAATAGCTAAAAAGTGGAAGCCATCCAAGTGTCTATCAATGGATGAATAGATAAACAAAATGTGGTATATTCATATGATGGAAAATTATTCAGCCTTAAAAAGGAATGAAAGTTTAATAATGCTAAAACATTGATTAACCTTGAAGACATTTTGCTAAGTGAAACAAGCCAGACACCAAAGACAAATGATATATGATTCCATTTACATGAGGTACTGAGAATAGTCAAATTTGTAGAGACAGAAAGTAAAATATTGGCTCCCAAGGGTTGGGGGAGGAGCAGTGGGGAGTTGTTGGGTAATAGAATGGTTTAGGATGATGAATAAGTTCTGGAGATGAATATTAAAAATGTATATTGGTTTTATAGCAATGTGAATGTGCTTAATGTACATACACTGAACTGTACACTTAAAATGGTTAATATGGCAAATTTTATGTTATGTATATTTTACCACAATACAAAACAAATTTAAATATGTTTTCTGTCTGCAAAAAAGATTCGGCCTGCCACATTTACATTGGCCCCATCCCAATTTCCCACTACTCAGGATTAGGCAGTCTTCCTCCATATCCCCCCACCCTTGCATCAAGTCAGCCAAATTGCCATGACTTCAAGCCACTGGAAACAATTTATTTGTAGGGATAAGTTTCCCAGAGATTGAAATGTCCCTGGTGATGCCATCATGAATCAGATAGAACTCTGTGATTTCTCTACAGGCCAAAAGATTACTGAATGTCTCCTGACAAATTCTCCCTTCTTCCTTAGATTTATTATGTTCCACATGAAAATATTCATTTTTACCATTTATTTAGCATTTTAGAACTTACATTGCAGCTTCTCACATAAACTGTTAAATTTGATAAAACCAAAAACATTGATGAAGTTGAATATTTTGTTAACCCATTTTATAGTTGAGGAAATGAGGCTCAGAGTAGTTGACTAGTCTAAGTTCTCATAGCTACTAAGTGATAGAAGTATGATTTCCTGAATTCAGACCTCTGTCCTAAGATTCCTCCCTACTTGATGGTCTCATAGGCACGTGGCAATCAACATGTTTAAAACTGGGCTCATCAGCTCCTCACCCAATCTACTTCTCCTCCTCTGCTCCTCATCTTAGCAAACGGCATGAACATTCTGTCTAAGGCAGAAAGCTTGGAGTTATTATTGAAACCTTTCTCTCCCTTACCACCCTCCACAGCAAATCTGCCACCAAGTCTGTGGATTCTATCTCACAAATAATCTTTAAAACTATATTCACTCTCTTCATACCCACTGCCATCTCCCTAATCCAATCCATCATCTTCTCTCATCTGGACTTCTTCAGTAGCTTCCTAAATAATCTCCTTGTCTCCAGTCTTGCGTCTTTACAATTCATTCTCCAAAGAGTATCCAGAGCAATCTTTCTAAAATCAAGTCTGATCATGATTCATTTGGGATTTTGGTTAATTTTTATTGCTGTTGGCAGTTAAGCCTTTTTAAAGAAAGAAATATTTCAATGTGTATATATGTGTATATATACACACACATATTTATATATGTATATATATATGTGTGTATATATATGTATATATACACATATACATATATATGTATATGTATATATGTGTATATATATATATATATATATATATATATATATATATATATATATAATCTCCCAGATAAAAGCAGAAGTGTTCTATTGTCATTAGAGTCAGAGGCCTGTATCCCTGGATATTTTCTGTCTCCTACCTTACCTGATCACCAAGTGTTCTGCAGAGCAAGGATTGACAACCATTGATCCTACAGGATAAAGCTCCTTAGCATGACCTAAGAAGTTTGTAGTAATTAGGTCTTTGTTTACTTCTCTAGCTCTATTCCTTACTCCTGCTACCCTTTTTTTTTGTATTAGTTAGGGTGGACAAGGTTATGCTGCAGTAACAAACAAATACATAAACAAACTCCAAATCTTAATGATATAAAATAAAAAAAGTTTATTTCTCACTCATGTTACTTGTCTGTTGCAAGTCAGTAAGGACTCTTCTTTACTCCATTTTCATTATGAAAAAAAGTCTGATGGAACCTCTACCACTTGTAGCATTCCCTATCATCATGGCAGAGAGTAAATAGCCTGATGGCTTACTCTGGCAATTAAATGCTCAGCCTTAAAATGACAGACATCACTTCTGCTCACAATTTGTTGGCCATCCCTGAACACAAGAGAGGGTAGCAGGAAGTGTTATTTTACCATGTACTCAGAATAGGGTAAGAGAGAACTGGAAAATTTGGCAAAGAGCACCAACATCTACCCTATATTTCTACCCCCATTTTAAACTACACTGAGATATCTATGTTTTTAGAATGTGCACATGCTAGTCTTTTTCATCACCTCCCCCAATCCTTCTAGTACATTTCTACGTGATTTCCTAGTTTCAGTTCAAACAATATGCCTTTAGAGAATCTTCCTTCTGTTTTACCTACTCCTGTTTCTCCTTTACCAGACCAGGTCAAGTGCCCATCCACTGTTCTTTCCAGCACCACAGTGCTTCCTTCCAGCATAAATCTTATCATAGTCTCTGAATAATTGCATATACAATGTGCTTGTTTACCCACAAGATTGTACATTGCCTGATGTCAAGGACCACATTTCTAGTATCTAGAGTGCTTTCTGGCACATCGTAGATTTTCAATAAAGGTGGTATGAATGAATATTTAGAGTTTCTTTTCCTTGGTCCTAAGCCTTTGCTCATTTGGCATACCAAGGTGCTTGGGTCAGAGGAGGAAATGAAGCTCAAATCTACTCACTGTGAGTGAGAGGATCTGGAGTAGGCTTAGAAAGGGAGGGCATGACATTTGAAACTTTAGCTTCATTTATGAGCTAATCCTGGAACAAATACTTTCTTGGGTGTGTTAACTGGGGCTAATAAGGAAAAAACTGCTATTCATACAATTTTATATTCACCAAATGAAGAGTGCCATGGAATTTAGACTCTTCCAAAGGCTCTGTTAAGGTGTTTCCAGCAGCCAAAAGATACATGATTTGGAAGGTAGAGTTGAAACTGACGTTCTAATCTCTTGCTGTTTTGGGTTTTAGAGTGTTCTTTGCAAAATGGACATTAGACTTCTTGATTGTTCTTGCTCTTAGCTAAGAATACGGATGGGCAGCTCAGGGCACTTATTTGTGAATCTTTACTAGAACTTAATTTGCCTTTTTATTAACAAAGAGCTCACCTCCAAGATAGCACTTAGATAAATGACATCTATGAAGAAGTGCTCAAGCTCATTAACAATTAGAGAAATCCAAGTTTAACTAAGCAGCTCTCAGATTGGCAAAAATTTAAAAGCTAATAATGTGTTGATAAGGATATGGAGATATAAGAAATCTTATGCTCTGCATCAGAGGTCTCCAACCCCTAGCTGCAGAACAGTAGGGGTCTGTGGCTTGTTAGAAACCAGGTTGCACAGCGGGAGGTGCGTGGCAGGTGAGCAAGCTAAGCTTCATTTGTATTTGCAGCCACTCCCTCAGCTCCTCAGCTCCACCTCAGATCATCAGGTATTAGATTATCTTAGGGGCACCTGTCCCCAGTGCCAAAAAAGTTCAGGGAATGCTGCATAAAGTAGACTGCTTCAGCTCTCCTGGAGAACAATTTGGTACTACTCCATTTATCGAACACCATCAATACTTCGAATGCTGTTCTAGGTGTTTGGAATATAAGCAGTGAAAAAACAAACAAACAAAAATCTGTTAAATTCTTATAATAATTATTTATTATAATAAGATAATAAAGACAACATGTCAATTATTTATTAGATAGTTATGAGTGCTAAGCAGAAAAATTAAAGCAGGAAAGGGGGATATGAAATGTAATATGGGGGTTGAAATTGAAGAAATAGTGACCAAGGAAGGCCTCACTGGCTTGAGGGTCATATAGCTAACTTAGTCACAGTAAATATACAGATATCCAGAGGCGGGAAAAAAAGTGGCATAGATGATAGAGGCTCTGTTCATCCCTTTGTTGACCAAATCAAAATTACGACAGAAACAAGGAGCAAAGAGCAAGGGAAAATTGCTTGAGATCTAGATGAAAAAGCCATAAAACTAGGGAGAAATCTAATAAATCACCCTGCAATGGCAGACGGTAGGAAAGGGCAAGAATGAGAGGCTACCCGGTCCCAAGAGGCTGAGTGGGACAGAAGCTGAGGCAGAAGCAGCTGCTAACGCCTCTTAAAGGGGCTGTGTCTGAAAGTGGACTTTTGCGGTGACGGATCTACTCACTCTGAATAATAGTGCCAGTTAAGCTGTACAGGGGGCACCAGGGATTTACAGGGGGACATTGAGTAGTCGGAGTGAGGGCCAAGGGGAGACTCACTCTCTATAAAAGTGCTAGCAGTAACCATTGTTCCTCTGTTGAGCCCTTTCTGCTCCCAGTGTGTGGACTCAGTGCCACCTTACCCAAGATGTCATCGAACTGGATATCAGAGCTCAGTCTGCCCAGAGGATTCCCTGATTCTTGGCCTCTCCCAACTAGCCACCCCACTCAAGTCACATCCAGGTGTGTTCTCAGTGAGTCAGGTGCTCTTTGCTCAGCAGAGACTATACTCACACTGGTGGCAGCTAGCCTCGGTTTCTGGTGTGGCCTTTTGAGGCAACTATAAGCACAACATCTGTGGATCTTTTGCCAAATCTTAAAAGATGTCCCCAGAGGGGCACAGGCTGGGGCTAAATTTGGAATGCAGCTGACCCCCTCTCAGGACTGCACCACTGGACAATTACCACACAAAGCCACACTAATAAGACTGGGAGACTTAAGAACTTTGCTTAGCACATAGAGACTTGGTTCATGCCCTTATTAAAAAGAGTGCTTAGTTAGGAAGCCAGGAAATGTAAAGTCACTTATATTCCTTCCAAAAACATGTTTTTTTGCTTAATTTACTCCTACCAAGCGTCACCTCAACTATCACTTACTCAGAGGTGCCTTCTCTGGTCAAATCCCTGTTATACAAACTCTCATAGTTCCATGTAAATCTTCTTTGTAGCACTGACTACATTTGCATTTTATATTTACTTGTGTGGTTTTTGGATTAAAGTCAGTCTCTTCCACTAGACTCTAAGTTCCTTGGGGGAAGAGATGGTCTAAGTCTTTGTTGTTTATCAAACACATATATAACTTTTACTATGTATCAGGTAATTTTCTCAACATTTTATAAATATTAACTCATTTAATTCTTGTAGCAAATTCATGAGCATTATCACTGTTATATATGTGGAGTAAACTGAGATCCAGAGAGGCAGAGTATCTTTCCCAAGCTCATACAACTAATAAATAACAGGGCCAGGACTCAAATCCAGGAAGGCTGGTTTCAGAGTTCATGCTCTCAACTATTACGTTATGGTGTTTTGCTCCCCATTGTATCCCCAGAACCTAGCAAAATGCCTGACATATATATGCTCGATAAGCATTTGTTGGTTAAATTAATGGATCATGTCTGAAACATATTAATAAAAGAAGACATTGTCAGATTGCATAAAAATTGATGACTCAGATGTGGTGGTTAATTTTATGTGTTAACATAACTGGACACAGAGAACATAGATTCAACATTATTTCTGGGTGTTTGTGAGGGTGTTTGAGATTAGAGATTGAACAAAATTAGCATCTGAATTAGTGAACTCTGTAAAGTAAATTGTCCTCACCATTGTGGGTGGGCATCATCCAATCCAGTGAAACATGAATAGAACAAGAGATGAGCAAAGTAGAAATTTGTTCCTTTTTTCCTGCCTCACTATGTGAGCTGAGATATCTTATCACATTTTCTCTGGCCCTCAGACTGGGATTTACACCACTGACTGCTTTGGTTCTCAGGCCTTTGGACTCAGACTGAATTACACTAACAGCTTTCTAGGGTCTCCAGATTAAAAATGGCAGATTGTAGGACTTTTATTCTCCATAATTGCATAAGCCAATGCCTCATAATAAATGCATATTTCCTATAAGATATGTCTACATATCTATACTTACATCCATATCATACTAGTTCTATTTCTCTGGATAATCCTGACAAATACAGATTGTAGTACTGGTAGTGGTTCTAGAGGGAAAGAATCTTAAAGATGAGATTTTAATATTTAATTAATTTATTTTATTGAGGTATAATTGACATATGACATGTTAGTTTCAAGTGTACAACATAATGATTAGATATTTGTATATATTGTGAAATTATCACCAAAATAAGTCTGGTTAACATTCATTTACATACATAGTTACAAAAATTTTTTGTGTGTAATGAGAACTTTTAAGATCTACTCTCTTCTGGTCAAAATGGCAAAATAAATACTGTGCTTACCTCCTCTTATGACCACATCAAAATTACAACTATACTACAGAGCAACCATCACTGAGAATCATTTGAAATCTAGCTAAACAAAAGTCTTACAGATAGAGACACACAGAAAAGACCACCTCAGGACTGGTGGGAGGAGCGAAGACATTGAATGAGCTGGTCCCACATCCACATGTGGCAGTTGAGAATTGGGAGAGATATCCTGGCTGTGGAGGTTCCTTGGAAGAGCGAGGGATCCTGGCCTCACACTGGGATCCCAAGCCCAGAATTTCAGAGCCAGGAAGAGAAATACCCACAACATCTGGCTGTGAAAACATTGGAGATTGTGGCTGAGTGAGATGAAGGGCAACTGGGGTCCCAGACATTTCTTTTAAGGGACCCACATGCAGATTTCCTCACTAATGGACTTACCCACTCTGAGCTCCAGCACTGGGGCAACAGCTCAAAAGGTATCAGGGATGTATGAGGAGGAACTGACTTGTTTGGCATCAGGATGAGGGCTGGAGGGGCAACTTTCTCCCAGACAGAAGTGCTGGCAGAGGGCATTGTTCCTTTGTTAAGCCCTTCCTCCTCCCAAAATGCAGATACAGGTAGCTACCATATCTGAGTCTTCTTCAACCTGGCTAACACTGGTCACCTCTCCCTAGTGATTCCTTGAGACTACTCCCCACCCAAATTGTGGGCTCACGCAAGCATCTTCCAATGGCTTTTCCATACAAATGGCCTGTCTTGGCTCATGATGTGGACTTTCCTAAAATCTCCCAAAGGTTCACAAAACCCAGACAAACAGCATCTGGCCTTGATATGCCCTGTACCTCTTGCTGATCACCACCAATCTCAGCACTAGGAGCAGCCAAACAGTTTGCAGCTTGGCCTCTTGAGACACATCAAAGCCCATATGGGTGGCGGCCATCTGCAGATTGCTTGGTAGCTCATGTCAGGTAGCCCTCGGTAGGGCACAAGCTATAACTGAACTCAGTTTAAAGTGGGGCCCCTCCCAGGAGGTCCTAGCTTGCATGCCAAGTGGCTGGCTTCCATCAGAGCCATAGCACCACCCATGGCCACATCTGAGAATGACACACTCAAAGGGCAGCTCGGACAGGCACCAGAGCCTTGCTAAAGTGCATTGTGTTCCTGCAGGACATCTCTACTGTAGTCATAGCCAGTCCTCAAAACCAATCAGCCCAATACTCCTATTGATGTACAAACAGCAACCAAGGCTCAACTACAATAAGAGGGCACACACAACTCACATAAGGAACACACCAAGAGCACCTGATTCAGGTGACCAGGCAGATTACACCACAGGGAACCTACTACATAAGGCCACTCTACCATGCCTGAGACACATAGCAGCCTTCTCTAACACATAGAAACAAACACAGGGGTGGGGCAGCCAACATGAGACAAAGAAACATGTCCCACATGAAAGATAGAACAAAGCTGCAGAAAAAGATCTAACAAAATGGTGACAAGCAATCTACCAGATGCAAAGTTCAACACACTGGATATAAGAATGCTCAATGAATGTAGGGGAAGAGTAGATGAAGTCATTGAGAACTTTAACTAAGAGTTAGAAACCATAAAAGTGGAGATAGAAAACAAATAAGCCAGTCAGAAATAAAAATACAATAACTGAAAAGAAGAATACATTACCAGGAATCAACAATAGATCAGATAAAGCACAGAATTTAATCAATGATTTAGAAGATAAAATAACAGAAAACACTCCATTAGAACAGCAACAAGAAAAAAGAATTAAAAAATTGAAGATAGTTTAAGGGGCCTCTGGGACAACATCAAGCATACTAATATTTGGCATCATAGGGGTACCAGAAGGAGAAGAGATGGAGCAAGGAATTTAAAACCTATTTCAAAAAATAATGACTGAAAACTTTCCTATCCTGCAGAAGGAAATAGATGTACAAGCCCAGGAAATACAGAGAGTCCCAAGCAAGATGAACTCAAAGACACATCATAATTAAAATGCCAAAGGTTAACTACAAAGAGAGAATCTCAAAAGCAGCAACAGAAAGGCAGTTAGTTACCTATAAGGAACCACTTATAAGACTTTCAGCTGATTTCTCAACAGAAAATTTGCAAGTCAGAGTCATTGGCAGGAAATATTAAAAGTAATGAAAACTAAGGTCCTACAACCAAGATTACTCTACCCAGCAAAGCTATCATTTAGAATTGAAAGACCGATAAAAAGATTTCTAAATAAAAAATAAAAAAACTAAAAAATTTCATCACCACCATGACATTATTAGAAGAAATGTTGGAGAAACTTCTTTCAGAAGAAGAAAAAATTTTTTTAAAGATTTAGAAAAATTAATAATAATATGGCCACAACTATATACCTATCAATAATTACTTTAAATGTAAATGAATTAAATGCTCTAATTAAAATAAAGCGACTTAATGGATAATAAAATAACCCTTACATATGCTGTCTACAAGAGACTCACTTCAGATCGAAAGACACACAGACAGAAAGTAAAGTGATGGAAAAAGATGTTTCATAAAAATGGAAACAAACAAAAACCTAGGGGAGCAATACTTATACCGGATAAAATAAATTTTAAAAAAGGCAAAGAAGGATCCAGTTATCTCACTCCTGGATGTTTTTCTGAAGAAACCCAAAACAGTACTTTGCAGTATTATTTACAATAGTCAAGATATGGAGGCTATCTGGGTTTTCATCAATACATGAATTGATAAAGAAAGGGTGGTACACATATACAATGGAATATTACTCAGCCATAAAAAAATATAAAATCTCACCATCTACACCAACATGAACGTACCTGGAGGGTGTTGTGCTGAGTGGAATAACTCAGACAGAGAAAGAAAATGCATATGATTTCACTTACATGTGGACTCTAAAGAAGAAAATAAATTGACAAACAAAACAGGAACAAGCACATGGATACAGAGAACATTTTGATGGTTGCCGGAGGGGAGGTTGGTTTGAGGGATGGGTGAAAAATCAAAAAGAATTAAGAAGTACAAATTGATAGTTACAAAATAGTCCCAGGATGTCAAGTATAGCATAAGGAATATAGTCAATAATATTGTAATAACTATGTATGGTGTTAGATAGGTACTAGATTTTTCAGGGTGATTATTTTATAAGTAATATAAATGTCTAATAGTTATGTTGTACACTTGAAACTAATATAATATCATATGCCAA
The DNA here is from genome assembly GCA_004027375.1 of Macroglossus sobrinus. NCBI lineage: Eukaryota > Metazoa > Chordata > Mammalia > Chiroptera > Pteropodidae > Macroglossus > Macroglossus sobrinus. The sequence goes on along the minus strand of PVKZ01001453.1, from coordinate 262,939 downwards.
CTGTAATTTAAAAATATTATTAAAAAGATGAAAAAAATCTCTTAGCAACTTTCCAACATGCAATATAGTATTAACTAGTCACCATGTTATATATTATATCCCAATGATTTAATTATTTTATAACTGTAAGCTTGTACTTTTTGAGTTACTTCACCCATTTCTCCTCCTCCTACTTACTCCTCACCTCTGGAAACCACCAATCTGTTCTCTGTATATATAAGCTTGGTTTTTATTGTTGTTTTTAAATTCCACAAGTGAGATCATATGGTATTTGTCTTTCTCTGACTTATTTTGCTTAGCATAATGCTCTAGAGTTTATCCATGTTGTTGTAAATGGCAAGATTTTACTTTTTATGGCTGAACAACACTCACCATCTATATCTATATCTATATCTATATCATCTATATCTATATCTATATCTATATCTATATCTATATCTATATCTATATCTATATCTATATCTATATCTATCTATATCTATATCTATATCTATATCTATATCTATATCTATATATCTATCTATATCTATATCTATCTATATCTACATCTATCTATATCTATATCTATATCTATATCTATATCATCTATATCTATATCTATATCTATATCTATATCTATATCTATATCTATATCTATATCTATATCTATATCTATCTATCTATATCTATATATCTATATCTATCTATCTATCTATCTATCTATCTATCTATCTATCTATCTATCTATCTATCTATCATCTACCTGTGTGTGTATGTGTGTATATATCATTGTGGTTTTAATTTGCATCTCTCTGAGGATTAGTGACCATGAGCATCTTTTCATATGTCTATTAGCCATCTGTATTTCCTCTTTGGAGAAGTATCTGTTCAGGTCTTCTGTCCACTTTTAAATTGGATTGTTAATTTTTTGTTGTTGAGTTGTATAAGTTCTTTATATATTTTAGATATTAACCCCTTATCAGATGTATCATTAGTGAATATCTTCTCTCAATCAGTTGGTTGTCTTTTTGTTTTATGGATAGTTTCCTTTGCTATGCAAAAAAAAATTAATTTGATGTAGTCCCAATTTTTTATTGTTTATTTTGTTTCTTTTGCCTGAAGAGATATATCTGAAAAAGAAATTCCTGTTAGTAATATGAGAAAGTTTACTGCTTATGTTTTCTTCTAGAAGTTTTATGGTTTCAGGTCTTACATTTAAATTTTTAATCCAGTTTGAGTCTATTCTTGTATACAGTGTAAGAAGGTGGTCCAGCTTCTTTTTTTTTTCTTTTTGCATGTATGTGTCTGTTCAATTTCCCCAACACCATTTATTGAGGAGACTGTTTATACCCCATTGTACATTACCTCCTTTGTCATATATTAAGTGAGTGTATAGGTGTGGATTTATTTCTGGGTTTTCTATTCTGTTCCATTGATAAATATATTGTTTTTATGCCAGTATCATGCTGTTTTGATTACTGTAGCCTTGTAGTATAGTTTGCTATCAGGTAGTGTGATACCTCCAACTTTGTTCTTTCCCAAGATTGCTGTGGCTATTTGAAGTTTTTTTATGGCTCCATATAAATTTTAAGATTATTTGTCCTAGCTCTGAAAAATGCCATTGGTATTTTGATAGGGATTGCTTTGAATCTATAGATAGTTTGCTTTGAGTATTATGGCCATTTTAACAATATTGATTCTTCCTGCCCATGAAGAGGGTATGTGCTTCCATTTATTTGTATCTTCTTCAATTTCTTTTTTCAATGACATAATTTTCTGAGAACAGAAAATTATACTATCTTTGTTAATTTGATTTTCAGGTATTTTATAGTTTTCAGCATAATTGTAAAAAGAATTGTTTTCTTAATTTCTCTTTTTGAAAGTTCATCATTTGGTTATAAAAAATTCCACTGACTTCTGTATATTTATTTTGTAACCTGTTATTTTACTGAATTTATTAATCAGTTCTAACAGTTTTTTGTAGAATCTTTAGGGTTCTCTACACATAGTATCATGTCATCAGCAAATTATAAGAGTTTTACTTCTTTCTTTCCAATTTGGATGCCTTTTATTTCTCTTTCTTGTCTTATTGCTGTGGCTAAGACTTCCAATACAATGTTGAAGAGGAATGATGAAAGTGGGCATCCTTGTCATGTTCCTGATCTTAAGGAAAATGCTTTTAGCTTTTTCTCATTGAGTATGATGTTATCTGTTGGTTAGGTTTCATTTTAATCTTGTTGATGATTTCCTTTGTTGTGCAGAAACTTTTTAGTTTTATGTAGTCTCACTTATTTATTTCTGCTTTTGTTGCCTATCTTTTGTAGTCAGATCCAAAAATTCATAGTCAGATCCGAGACCAGTGCCAAAAGGCTTATCACTTATATTTCTCTTCTAGGAGTTTTATGGTTTATGTCTTTACATTCAGGTCTTTAATACATTTTGAGTTATTTTTTTGTATAGTATAAGATAGCAGTGAATTTTTATTCTTTTGTATGTGGCTGTTTCGTTTTCCTAACACCATTTATTGAAGAGACTCTCCTTTACCCTATGTATATACTTGGCTCCTTTGTCCTAATTTAATTGACCAATATAGTGTGAGTTTATTTCTGCACTCTCTATTATATTCCATTGATCTATGTGTATTTTGTGTGCCAGTACCATGCTGTTTTGATTAATATGCCTTGTAATATAGTTTGAAATCAAAGAAAGTGACAGCTCCATATTTGTTCTTCTTTCTCAAGATTTCTTTGGCTATTGGGTCTTTTGTAGTTCCATACAATTTTTAGGATTGTTTGTTCTATTTCTATGAAAAATGCCATTGGATTTTGATAGGGATTGTATTCAATATGTAGACTCCTTTTGGTAGTGTGAACTCTTTAACAATATCAATTCTTCCAATCCATGAGGAGGAATTCTTCTATTTATTTGTGTCATTTTCTATTTCTTTCATCAATATCTATACTGTACAGTGTACAAGTCTTTCACCTCCTTGGGTAAATTTAAGAATGAGTTTTCTAAATTGGCTTTAAGATTCCTGGAATTGGATCTTTAGTGATTAAATTTTAGTTGATAAAGACCCTATTTCCAGTCATAAAGTGCTGTTAATCTATGACATAAACTTTTTATAGAGATACACAAAATATCTGTATGGGGTATTTCTAATCAACCTTGTAAAAAGGAAAGAGCTAAGTAACTTTGTTTTTGATCCTTTCAAATATTTTTTAGAAAAGCAATGAATATAATGATATTGGTTAGTTGCTCCTAATATCAATGGACAAAGTGGTGCAAAAAAAAAAAAGATGAATTCAGGGACTAGGATTCCTAGTTCAAGTACCATATAAATGACCTAAGAGCTTCTATGTGTGTCTTAAAGGATACCCCTAACTCCGATAGCCATAAGGCTGAAATTTCTGGAAACCAGCCACAGAACCTTATCTTGTAACTGACTAAATTACAATTCAAGTTGAACTCCAAGTCTCACAGGGTGTCTACTGTTAAAGTGAGGTCATTGATTAGAAAAGAATTCGATCCTATAAGTTAGGATGAGGACATGTGGGAACAGCCTAATAAAGCTGGAGATATCAAGCCCCTAAATTCTAATTATTCTTTACCCATGTAAGAAGTCCCCTCATCCCCAGTTGAAGTGGCCACCCTGCCCGCAGAAGTATTGGAGTATTGGCCTATTTCCATCTGAGAAGGTCAACCCTGCATTGCCTGAAGAAACTTTAATTGCCTCTTCTGAAGCAGTTACCATGCAAGACAATACTGATTTTATTCAGGACCCACAACAATAATCCCTCTTTGCTTCTAAACTTACAATTAAACTCAAGTCCTAGGAGGCCCATGAAGGTAAGGTACAATCTGTGACCCATAAGGAGATGCATTATACTCCAAAAGAAATACTTGAGGTTTTTAATTTATGTAGACAAAAATTTTATGATCATGTGTGGAAATTGGTACTGAAAATATAAGAAAATAGTAAAAGAAATATAAAGTTGAACAGGCAGACTTTTTATATGGACTCACTAAACAGAGTGAGATTCTGCATTTAATGTTACAGTGCACAGAATTAGAAAGAGCTCTATTAAGTTGGCCAAAACATGGGTCAAAATGTGGCCCATAGTGAGCAAGTTAGAAATGCTAGATCGGTCTTGGTTTAATGTCAATTGCAGTTAGGTCTTTAGGATTTTAAAGCAAAGCTCTACTGTCCTGCAGATGACTATTCATCTTTTGAGGAACAGCTCTTGGCTTGTGACGGGCCATTAGTAGAACCTTAACACTTAACCATGGATCATCAAGTTAACATGTGACCTGAGTTACTCATCATAAACTGGGTGTTGCGAGACCTAGCAAGCCATAAAGTTGGGTGTGCACAGCAGCACTTCAAATGGAAGTAGTATATATGTGATGGAGCCCAAACAGACCCTGAAGACATAAGTAAGTTACATGAAGAAGTAGCCCAAATGCTGCTACCCTGTCTTTTCTCTCCCAGCATACACCTGTGATCTCATGGGGAGTTCTCTATGATCAGGTGTCAGAGGAAGAAAAACATAAGCTTGGTTTATAGATGAAATCACCACCTGAAAGTAGCATTACAGCCCCTCTGGGGTATTCCTGAAGGACAATGGGAAAAGAAAATCTCAGTGAGAAGAACTTCCAGCAGTGTGCCTAGTTGTCCACTTTTCTTGAAAGGAGAAATGGCCAGATGTGTAATTACATATCAATTCGTGGGCTATAGCCAATGGTTTAGTTGGATGGAAGAAGGACCATGATCAAAAAATTAATGACAAAGAAATTTGGGGAAGAGTTACATGGATAGGTCACTCCGAATGGGTGAAAACCATGAAGATATTTGTGTCCTATGCGAATGCTCAACCATGGGTGACCTCATCAGATGTGGAGTTAAATAATCAAGTGAATAGAATAATCCTCTCTGTGGACACCAGTCAGCCTCTTTTTCCAGCCAATTCTGTCATTGCCTACAGGGCTCATGAACAAAGTGGCTATGGTAGCAGGGACAGAGGTTATACACCAAGGTAAATATGACTATAACAACCAAACTGTTAGCAGCAGAGATCAACAATGAGTGCCCAATAGGGCACCATTCTCTGGGGGTAATAAGTCAGATACAGATTGATTACATTGGACCACTTCCATTATGGAAAGAGCAGAGTTTTGTTCTTACTGGAATAGATATTTTCTCTAGATACAGATTTACCTTCCTTGCATGCAGTATTTACACCAAAACTACCATCCGTGGACTTACAGAATGCCTTATGTACCATTATAGTATTCTAAATATCATTGCTTCTGATAAAGAACTCACTTCACAGTAAAAGAAGGGCAGCAATGGGGCGATGCTCATTAAATTCACTGATCTTACCATGTTTCACTTCATCTTTAAGAAGTGGCATGATAAAACAATGGAATAGCCTATTATAGATGCAGTTACAGCACCAACTAGGTGGAAATATCTTTCAGGGGGGTGGCAAAGTACTCCAGAAGGCTCTATGGTGCTGTTTCTCTGATGGCCATGATTCACATGTACAAGAGTCAAGAGACAGAAGTGGGAGTGGCACTGCTAGTGACCAAATAGCAAAATTTTTGTTTCCTGTTCCCATAATTTTACATTCTCTTGGCCTAGAGGTCTTAGTTCAGAGGGAGGAATGCTTCCATCAGAAAGCATGAGAATGAATTCAGTTGAGCTAAGAGTTAAGACTTCTGCTCTCCCCCTTTGGACTCCTCATGCCTCTTAATCAACAGGCAAAGAGGAGAGTTATGATGTTGGTTGAGTTGACTGATCCTGACTGTGAAAAGGAAATTGGACTAGTACACCACAATGGAGGTAAGAAAGTGTAAGTCTGGAATACAGGTGATCTCTTAGAGCATCTTTTAATGTCATTATGCCCTGTGGTTAAGATCAATGGAAAATTACAACCCAATACAGGCAAGACTACTAATGTCCTAAACACTTCAGAAATGAATGTTTGAGTCCCCCATCATGTAAAGAACCATGACCAGTTGAGTTACTTTCTAAAGGCAAAGGGAATATAAAATGAGTTGTGTGAGAAGGTAGTTATAAGAACCAACCAGGACCATGTGACCAGTTACAGAAGTTAGGACTGTAATTGTTATAAGTATTTCCTTCTTATATCAAGTAGAAGAGTTAACATTGTTCAAAGGCTTTTCTGGGGAAGCAATTAGTGCACTTTTGGTTGTCTGCAAAATAATTGCATTATGTTAGCCAGAATTATGACTTTGCTATTGTCTCTATTCAGAGATTAAGTATGGTTTAAGGAGATGCATATAGATTCCAGGTTGACAAAGGTAGAATGGTGGAGGTTAATTTTATGTGTTGCTGTGACTGGCCACAGATGCCCAGATTAAATATTATTTCTGGGTATGTTTGTAAAATTCAGATGTAAAATTAACATTTGAATTAGTGCACTCAGTAAAATAAATTGCCCTCCCCAGTGTGGGTGGGCATAATCCAATCTGGTGAGGGCCCAAATACAAATAGAACAAAATGGCCCAAATAGAAGAAATTTGCCCCTTTTATTTTGCCTTACTACAGGAACTGGGACATCTCATCTCATCATCTCTGATATTTGGTTGGAATTTACACTATTATTTCCCTGGTTCTCAGGCCTTCAGGTTCAGATTGAATTATACCACCAGATTTCCTGAGCCTCCAACTTGCAGAAGGGAAATTGTGGGACTTCTCAGCCTTCAAATTTGCATAAGTCAATTCCTCATAATAAACATATATTATTATATAAGTGATATTATATATTATGTATATTATGTAAATTACATAATATATAATATATTTAACATGTGTATTAGATATATAATATATAATATCTATCTATCTAAAAACCCACTTTAAGTATAAAGACATACATAAGTTAAAAAGTAGAAGCGTAGAAAATGATTACACCATGAAAACACTAAACCAAAGATTTTAAGATCAGATAAAATAGGCTTCAGAACAAGGAATATTATCAGAAATACTGAAGGGCATTTCATTATTATAAAGAAGTTAATTCTCCCTGACCATATAATACTTTAATATGTGTATGTATTGAGGTTCTGGTAAAGATGGTGGGGTAAGTAAATGCTGTGCTTGCCTCCTCCCATGATTACATTAAAATTACAACTAAATTATAGAACAATCAACATGGAGAACCATCTGAGGACTAGCTTAACAGAACTCCTATAACTAAGGATATAAAGAAGAAGCCACATTGAGATTGGTAAGACAGGCAGAGATGTGAAATGGGCTGGGCCCACACCCAGATGAGTATCCAGAGTGATATTTCAGATATAGAAGTCGCCCCTAAAGAGTGAGAGGTTTCAGCCTGACATCAGGCTCCTTTGTCTAGAACACGAGAACTTAGTCCCCACAATATCTGGCTATGAAAATCAGTGGGGGTTCTATCCATTTGGGTGAGACAGAAGGCTGCTAGAAATCTGGGCATTTTTGTTAAAGGGCCCATGCACAGACACTCTCACTCCCAGGTGCCCTGTGCTCCAACAGAGGGGCAACAGCTGGGGAGGTGCTGTAGACATATAAGGAGAGACTGAGTTGAGTGGCTTCAGGGCAAGGGCTAAAGGGACGGCCTCCATTGTCCTGGTGTTGAACCTTCTTCCAGTGTAGATGGCAGGCTGACACCATCTTTCCTGTGTTGAGCTCTCCACCGACATGGCTAAATCTGAACCTGCATTGACCTGGTGAAATATGCTGGGTCTACCCTGGTGACTCTCTGGGACTTCGCCCCACCTAACTCGTGCACTGCTGGAGGTATTTTCAGTTATTGGTGGCTAATAGACAGGTGGGCCACCTTTAGGTTGTCTGCAAACCTCAGGCAGGTGGTGGTGTATACCACCCACCTTGCACTAGGGATTCCCTGAGACCTGCCCCTCTCAACTCACTTGCTACCTGAAGTTCTTTGATTAGCTGAGGCTTACAGGCAGCTAGCAGATGGCTACAGGACCCAGGGACTTTTACTGAGCTGTCCCAGGCCTGTTACTGGTAAAGGCCAACCTCAGTTCACAGTATGTACTCTACCATGCACTTTAAGGTCCAACACAATCAGTGACCAACCACAGATAGTTTTGTGGCTTCTACCAGGCAGCCAAGGGCCAATCATAGACCATGGCTGATCTTGGCCAGAATAAGAGCCCAAGATGCTCCCAAACCAACACATCTGGTGACTGGCTTCAGACCACAACAGACCACCACTCAATTAGCTCTACAAGCAGCACAGCCAAAGGGTAGTCTCAGGAGGTGTGAGTTGGTGGGGACAAATCTCACTTTGTGGCATAAGCACCTGAGCAGTAGCTCATGGTGGTGTTCAATCCTCACACACGGTAAATTCAAAGGTCAATCCCATCCACTGATGTGCCAACACCAATCAAGAAAAAACTACAACAAGAGGGCACACACAAGAGGCATTCTGGAAGTACCTGGCTTGGATGACCAGGAAGGCTGTGCCACTGGGTCCCATAGGACACCTACTATACAAGGCTACCTGGGCAAACTGGAAGATATAGCAGGTGTACTCAATACATACAAACAAACACAGAGAGGCAGCCAGAGTGAGAAAACAAAAAAACATTCCCCACATTAAAGAATAGAAAATGCAGAAAAGGAGTTAAACAAAATAGAGGCAAGCAATCGACCAGATACAGAACTCAAAACACTGGTTATAAGGACACTCAAAGAAGTTAGTGAGAACTTAACAAAAAGATAATAAGCATAAAAAAGAACATAGAACCCATAAAAAACAGGCAGAATGAAGAATACAACAATTGAAAACAAGAATACACTAGAAGGAATCAACAGCAGATTATATAAAGCAGAAGATCAAATCAGCAGTTTGAGAGATAAGATAGCTGAAAACACCAAATTGCAACAGTGAAAAGAACAAAAAATCCAAAAAATTGAGAATGTTTTAAGGGACCTCTGGGACAACATGAAGCATAACAACATTTACATCATAGGGGTACCAGAAAGAAAAGAAAAATAACAAGAAATTGAGAACCTACTGGAAGAAATGATGACTGAAAACTTTCCTAACCAGGCAAAGGAAATAGACATACAAGCCCAGGAAGTGCATAGTCCCAAACAATATAAACCCACAGAGGTCCCAACAAAATACACTATAATTAAAATGGCAAAAGTTAAAAATTAAAGAATATTAAAATCAACCAAAGAAAGTCAATTAGTTACCTACAAGGGAACTCCCATAAGACTGTTGGCTGATTTCTCAACAGAAACTTTGTAGGTCAGAAAAAATTGGCATGAAATAAAGCAATGAAAAGCAAGGACCAGGACCTGTAGCCAAGAATACTATATGAAGCAAGGCTATCATGTAAAGCTGAAGGAGAGAGAAAGCGCTTCCATGACAGGAAAAACCTATGAATTCATAATCACCAAAACAGCATTATGAGACATGTTAAAGAAAATTCTTTAAGAATAACAGAGAAAAAACAAATATTAATAATAATATTGTAATAAGTATGTACCTATCAACAATCACTTTAAATGTAAATGAATTAAATGCTCCAATCAAAAGACTTGGGGTAGCTGAATGGTTAAGAAAACAAAACTCATATGTATGCTGTCTACAAGAGACTGACCTCAGACCAAATGACACACACAGACTGAAAGTAAAGGGATGGAAAAAGATATTTCATGAAAATGGAAACAAAAAAAAGCTGGGGCAGCAATACTTATATAAAAATATTAGACTTTAAAACAAAGGCTGTAATCATAGACAAAGAAGGGGATCAATTCAACAACATGATATAACACTTATAAATAAATATTCACCAGCAAAAGAACACATAAACACACAAAGCAAATATTAACTGACATAAAGGGAGAGAATGACAGTAATACATTCATGGTAGGGGACTTTAACACCACATTGACATCAAGGGATAGATCTTCCAGCCAGAAAATAAATAAGGAAATAGTGGCCTTAAATGACACATAAGACTACATGGATTTAACTGACATTTTTAGAGCATTTCACCTCAAAGCAGCAGAATACACATTCATCTCAAGTGTACATGGGACATTTTTCAAGATAGACCAAATGTTAGGTCACAAAAGAAATCTTAATAAATTTAAGTAGATTGAAATAATATCAAGCTCGTTCTTCAGCCACCATGGTATAAAAATAGATATCAATTACAAGAAAAAAAAACTGGAAAAATATACACATGGAGACTAAACAACATGCTACTGAACAGTGAATGGGTTAACAATGAGACCAAGGAAGAAATAAAAAGATATCTTGAGTAATAAAAAATGTTGAAGGGGATGCAGAGAATAAGGAACCCTCATACACTGCTGGTGGGACTGCAAATTGGTACAGCCACTATGGAAACAGTATGGAGGTTTCTCAAAAAACTAAGAATTAATCTACCCTATGATCCAGCAATCTCTCTACTGGGTATTTACCCCAATGACTTGAAAACCCATATCCAGAAAGATATTTGCGCACTGATGTTCATAGCAGCATAATTCACAGTGGCCAGGACATTGAAGCAACTGAAATGTTCTGTGATATATGATTTGCTAAAGAAGATGTGGTGCATATGTACAATGGAATATTATTTAGCCATAAGAAGAAATGAAATAATGCCATTTACAACAACCTGGATGAACCTTGAGATAATCACGCTAAGTGAAATAAGCCAGACAGAAAATTTTGAAAATCACATGATATCATTTATATGTGGAATATAAACCTAAAAGCAACAAATGAACAGGACAAACAAACAGAGACTCATGGACATGGACAATAAACTAATGATAACCAAAGGGTAGCGGGGAGGGATGGGGGTAGTTAGACAGGGTAAAGAGGGTCAAACACCTGGCAATAGAAAGAAATCTAACTATGGGAGGTGAAGACACAGTGTAAATATATATGCTTTACTGTTAAAGTATACAGCTGAAACTTATTGGATTTCATTAATTAATGTCACCTTAAAACTAAATAAAAAAGATATCTTGACACAAACAAAAACACAATATTCCCAAATCTAAGAGACACAGCAAAAGCAGTCTTAAGAGGAAAATTCATAGCAACACAGGTCTTCTCCAAGAAACAAGAAAAATCTCAAATAAACAATCTAACTTTGTACCTAAAGAAACTAAACAAAAACCAGTAAACAAAGCCCAAAGTGAGTGGAATGAAGAAAATAATAAAGATAAGAGTGGAAATAAACAGGAGTCTAAAAAGCAATACAAAAGACCAATAAAACCAAGATCTAATTTTTTGACAAACAAAATTAATAATTTTTAAATAAAATTCATCAAAAAAAAGGAAAAAGCATTTAAATAAATAACCAAAAGTCTTGGACTGGGTGGCTTCACAAGTAAATTTTGCCAAACATTCAAATAAGAATTAATAACTATTTTTCTAATATTATTCAGAAAATTTAAGAAAATGGAAGGCATTCAACCTCATTTTACAAGGTTATCATTACCCTGACTTCCAAATCAGACATCACAAAAAAAGAGAAAATTTTAAGCTGATAACCCTGATGAACATAGATGCAAAAATCCTCCACAAAATATTAGCAAACTGAATTCAGCAATACATTAAAATAATCATACACCATGATCAAGCTGGATTTGTTCCTAGGATGCAAGGTTGGTTTAATATCCGCAAATTAATTGATGTGATACATAACATAAACAAAATTAAGAATAATAATCATATGATCATACCAATAGATGCAAAGAAAACTTTTGACAAAATCCACATTCTTATGATAAAAAAATCTCAGAAAAGTGGGAAGAGAGGAAATATACTTCAACATAATAAAGGCCATATACAACACACCCACAGCTAACACCATTCTCAACAGTGAAGAGCTAAAAGCATTTTCCTTAAGATTAGGAACAAGACAAGGAAGTCTACTTTCACCATGTTTATTTAAAATAGTATCAGATGTCCTAACCACAGCAATCAGACAAGAAAAAGAAATAAAAGGCATTGAATTGGAAAGGAAGAATTAAAACTGTCATTATTTTCAGATGACATGATACTATATATAGAGAACCCTAAAGATGCCACCAAAAAATCTATTAGAACAATAAATGAATTCAGTAAAGTAGCAGAATACAAAATTAATATTAAGAAATCCTAACATTTATATGAAATTGTAAAAGACCTTGAATAGCCACAGGAATCTTGAGAAAGAAAAACAAAGGTGGAAGTATCGCACAACTAGATATAAACTATACAAGTTTATAGTAATCAAAACAGCATGGTATTGGAATAAAAACAGATACAAATCAATGGAATATAATAGAGAGCCCAGAAATAAATCCATAACTATATGCTCACTTAATATATGACAAAGGAGGTAAGAATATACAATAGGACATAAACAGTCTCTTCAATAAAAAGTGTTGGGAAAATTGGACAGATATATGCAAAAAAAAAAGAAGCTGGACTACCTTCTTATACTGTATACAAGAATAGACTCAAAATGGATTAAAGACTTAAATGTAAGACCCAAAACCATAAAACTTCTAGAAGAAAACATAGACAGTAAACTCTATGATATTGCTAACAGGAATTTCTTTTTCAGGTATATCTCCTTAGGCAAAAGAAACAAAAGAAACAATAAACAAATGGGTCTACATCAAATTAAAAATTTTTTTGCACAGCAAAGGAAACCATCCACAAAACAAAAAGACAACCGACTGATTGGGAGAAGATATTCAATAATGATCCATCTGATAAGGGGTTAATATTCAAAATATATAAAGAATTCAAGCAACTCAACAATAAAAAACAAACAATCCAATTTAAAAATGGGCAGAAGACCTGAACAGATATTTTTTCAAAGAGGAAATACAGATGGCCAATAGACATATGTAAAGATGCTCAAGATTACTAATCATCAGAGAAATGCAAATTAAAACCACAATGAGATATCACCTCACACCTGTCAGAATGACTATCATCAATAAATCAAAGAACAACAAGTGTTGATGAGCATGTGGAGGAAAAGGAACTCTCAGACATTGTTGGTGGAATTGCAAATTGGTACAGCCACTATGGAAAACAGTCTAAAATTTTCTCAGAAAATTAAAAATGGATATACATTTTGACCTAGCAATTGCACTTCTAGGTATTTAACCAAAGAAAATCAAAATAATAATTCCTAAAGATTTATGCACCCCTGTATTCATGGCAGCATAATTTACAATAGCCAAGATATGGAAGCAACCTAAACACCTATCTACAGATGATTGAATAATGTTATGGTTCATATATACAATGGAATATTACTCAGCCACTTAAAAAATAAAATCCTACCATTTGCAACAACTTGGATGGACCTAGAGGTTATGATGAGTGAAATAAGCCAGACAGAGAAAAAGAAATCCCATGTGATTTAACTTACATATGGAATCTAAGGAATAAAAAGAACAAACTAACTGAAAAAACAGACTCACAAATATAGAGAACAATCTGATGACAGCCAGAAGGGAGAGGTTTTGCGGGGCTGGAATAATGGGTTGAAGAGTTAAAGATGTACAAATTAATAGTTGATAGATGGTCACGGGAATGGGGAGCATGCCATAAGAAATGCAGTTAGCATTAATAAAATGGTTAGGTGGAAATCCAGAGGAGAGAAAGAGCAATTAGGGGGTATCATTTTATAAACAATATAAATGTCTAACCAAAGTACTATATACTTGAAGCTAATAATAAAATAAAATTAAAAGAGAAAAAAATGTTTCATTTTTTATACACCAGTGATGAACTATCAGGAAGAGAAATTAAGAAAACAATCTCATTTATAATTATATCAAAAAACCCCACCTATGAGTAAATTTAACCAAGGAGGTGAAAGCCTTGTACTCAGAAAATAATAAGACATTGAGAAAGAATTGAAGAAGACACAAATTAATGGAAACATTTACCATGCTCAAAAATAGGAAGAATTAACATTGTTAAACTGTCCATGCTACTCAAAGCAATCTATAGATACAATGCAATTCTTATCAAAATATCAATGTCATATTTTACAGAAATAGAACAAATAATTTTAAATTTTATATAGAACCTCAAAATAACCCAAATAACCAAAGCAATCTTGAGAAAGAACAAATTTGGAGGTATCATGCTAGCAAAATCAAAACATATTACAAGGCAATAGTAAGCAAAGCAGCATAGTACTGCTTTAAAAAAATGGACATGCAGATTGATGTAACAGAATAGAGAGCCCAGAAATAAATCCATGCCTCTATGGTCATTTAATCTATGACAAAAGAGGTAAGGGTATACAATAGGGTAAAAAGAATCTATTCAATAAATTGTGTTGAGAAAACTAGACAGATACATGCAAAGAAATGAAACTAGACCACCTTCTTATACCATATACAAGAATAAACTCAAAATGGATTAAAGACTTAAAAGTAAGACTTCAAATCACAAAAATCCTAGAAGAAAACAGGCAGTAAATTCTCTGACATTGCCCTTAGAAATTTTTTTTTCTTATATAGCTTCTCAGACAAGGGAAACTAATAAACAAAATAAATAAATGGTATTATATCATATTGAAAAGTTTTTGCACACCAAAGGAAACCATTAACAAAACAAAAAGAATCAACTGAATGAGAGAAGGTATTTTCCAATGATACATCGATAAAGGGTTAATATTCAAAATTTATGAATAACTAATACATACAATTTAAAACCAAACAAATCAAACAATCTAATTAAAAAGTGGGTAGAGGACCTGAATAGACATTTCTACAAAAAGAACTTACAGATGGCCACTAGAAATACGAAAATACATTCAACATCACTAATCATCAGCAAATTGCAAATTAAACCCACAATGAAATATCACCTCACACCTGTCAGAATGGTTATCATCAATAAATCAACAAAAAACAGGGTTGGTGAGGATGTCAAGGATAGGGAACCTTTGTGCACTGTTGGTGAGATTGCAAATTGGTGCAACCACTATGGAAAACAGTTTGGAGTTTCCTCAAAAAATTAAAAATAGAACAACCTATTGACCCAACAATTTCACTTCTGGGTATTTATCTGAAAAAAAAAATTCAAAACATTAATTTTAAAAGATATATGCACCCTTATGTTCATTGCAGCATTATTTATAATATCCAAAATATGCAAGCAACCTATGTGTCCATCAACAGGCTATTGAATAAAGTGGTACAAATATACAATAGAATATTGCTTACCATAAAAAACAATATCTTACCATTCACAGCAAAATGAATGGACTTAGAGTTTATTATGCTAAGTAAAATAATTTCAATAGAGAAAGACAAATACCATATGATCTCACTTATATGTGGAACCTAAAGAACTAATAAATGAACAAACAAAACAGAAATAGACTCATAGATTCAGAGAACAAAATTGTGATTGCCAGATGGGAAGCAGGGTTGGGGGCTGGGTGAAAAAAGTAAAGGGATTAAGTACAAATCAGTAGTTACAAAATAGTCACAGGTATATAAAGTACAGCACAGGGAATATAGTCAATAATACTGTACTACCTACATATAGTGCCAGGTGGGTACTAACCATTGTGCTGCACACATGAAACTAATATATAATAATATTGATTGCCAACTGTAATTTAAAATAATAAATATAAAATGTATATTATTTAACAATAGAGCTTAAATATTTGAGTAAAAATTGATATAAATAAAAAAATAGACCGATCCACAATTATTGTTGGAGACATCAATGCTTCTCTCTTAAGAATTGATAGAACAAGCATATAGAAAATCAGTAAGGATACAAAAGACCAGAATAACACTATCAACTTGAGCTAATTTTCATTTATAAAACACTTCACCCAATAACAGGAGTACACACATTCTCTTCAAGTGCATATGAAACTTACACAAAGAGTATCTTCTGGGCACAAAACAAAATTTAACAAATTTAAAATAGTAGAAATAATGCTATGATACTAACAGAATTAAACTAAAATTCGGGAACAAAGATACCTAGAAAATCTCCAAATATTTGGAAATTAAAGAAAATACTTCTACATAACACATGGATCAAAGAAGTCTCAAGAGAATTTTTTTAAAAATTCTGAACTGAATTAATGAAAATAAAAATACAACATGGCATAGCTGTGGGATACAATTAAAGCAGGGCTTAATGCTTATATTAGAGATAGGTAAGATCTAAAATCAGTAATCTAAACTTCTACTTTACAAAAGTAGGAAGAGATGATCAAATTAAACCTAAAGCAAGCAAAAGAAGAAAATAATAAAAAATAAGAGCAGACATAAATGAAACTAAAAACAGAAAAACAAGAGAAAATTAATGAAACTAAAAGCTGATTCCTTGAAAGATCAATAAAATTGACAAATCTCTGGCCAGATTGACCAGTACAAAAACAGGCAAAACACAAATTATCAATATCAGTAGTGAAAGAGGGGATAATACTAAAAAAACTACAGGCATGAAAAAAGAAGATAAAAAAATATCACAAAGAATTGTATGCTCATAATTCTGCAATTTACATAAGAGAGACCTTGAAGAGTTCTGTATTCATTAAGGAATTCAATATGCAGTTAAGAGAGCATAGTATAGAGTCCAGAGAGAATTTATTAGAAATGATTTACAGAGGTGGCTACTGTAAGTCCTTTAGCCAGTGATACCTCACTAAGGAAATGACATTTTGCTAACTAGCAGATTGCATGTCAAATTTTAAAAAATTGGATTAATTAATTAATTAATTTGTATGGTGACATTGGTTAACAAACTTCAGTAAGTTTCAGATGTAAAATTTAACAGTAAGGCATATATATTGCATTCTGTGTTCACCACCCAAGTTAGATTTCTTTCTGTCACAACATGTTTGACCCCTTTTACCCCATATACCTCCCCGCTACCCTCTGGTAACCACCAGTTTATTGTCCATATCCATGAATCTCTGTTTGTTAATCCTGTTCCATTGGCTGCTTTTAGGTTTATATCCAACAAATAAGTGACATCATGGGTTTTTCAACTTTTACTGTCTCGCTTATTTCGCTTAACATGATTATCTCAAGGTCCATCAGTGTTGCCACAAATGGCAGTATTCCATCTCTTCTTATGGCTGAGTAATATTCCATTGTATATTAGTACCACACTTCTTTATCCAATCATCTATTGTAGGACACTTCAATTGATTCCATATCCTGGCCACCATGAATAATGCTGCTATAAACATCGGTTTGCAAATATCTCTTCAGGTATATATTTTCAAGATTTTAGGTAAATACCCAGTAGAGGGATTGCTGGATCATATGGTGGACCAATTCTTACTTCTGAGGAAACTCCATACTACTTTCCATAGTGGCTGTACCAATTTGCAGTTCCACAAGCGGTGTATGAGGGTTCCTTTTTATACACATACTCTCCAACATTTATTATTACTTGTCTTATTGATAACAGTTATTCTAACAGGTGTGAGAAGGTATCTCATTGCAGTTTTGATTTGCATTTCCCTAATAGCTAACAATTTTGAGCATCTTTTCATATAATTGTTGGACATTTGTATGTCTTTTTTTGGGAGAAGTGTCTGTTCAAGTCCTCTGGCAATTTTCTGATTGCACTGTTTATTTTTTTGTTGTTATTGAATTGTATGAGTTTCTAGTATGTTTTGCATTTTAGGCCCTTATTGGAGGCATTGCTTGCATATATATTTTTCCATTTGGATGGTTCTCTTTCCTTTTTGAAAGTTTCTTTTGCTGTGCAGAAGCTTTTTAGTTTGATGTAGTCCCATTCATTTATTTTTGCTTTTACTTCCCTTGCCTTTGAGGTCAAATTAATAAAATCCTCTTTAAGTCCAAGGTCCATGAATTTAGTTCCTCTGATTTTATTTATGCATTTTATTGTTGCAGGTCTTATATTCATGTCCTTAATCCATTTTGAGTTAATGTTGGTGTGTGGTGATAGACAACAGTCTCTTTTCATTCTTTTGCAAGTGGCTTTCCAGTTTTCCCAGCATCATTTATTGAAGTGGCTTTCCTTTCTAAGCACTGTTTGTTTTTGGCTGTTTTGTCAAAAATTATTTACCCACATAAATATGGGTTTACTCCTGGACTCTCGATTCTGTTCCACTGGTCTGTGTGTTTGTTTTTCTGAGAATACCATGTTGTTTTGATTACTGTCACTTTGTAGTATAATTTGAAGTTGGGCAGAGTGATGCCTCCAGCCTCAATCTATTTTCTCATGATGTCTTTGGTAATTCGGAGTGTTTTGTGCTTCCATACAACTCTGATGATTTTTTGTTCTATTTCTTTAAAAAAAAATCTGATGGAATTTTGATGGGGATTGCATTAAATCTGTATAATGCTTTAGGTAACATGGTCATTTTAACTATGTTGATTCTTCCAATCCAAGAACATGAATATATTTTCATTTATATTAATCCTTTTTGATTTCTTTTAATAGAGTCTTATCATTTTCATTATATAGGTCCTTCAGATGTTTTGTTAAATTTATTCCTAGGTATTTTATTATTTTTGTTGCAATTGCGAAAGGAATTATTTTTTCAACTTCTTTTTCTGACACTTCGTTATAAAAATATGGAAACTCTATGGATTTTTGAACATTGATTCTGTATCCAAAAACTTTACTATGTTTGCTTATTGTTTTTAGTAGTGCTCTTGTGGAATCTTTAGGATTTTCTATTTAAAGAATCATGTCATCCGCAAATAGTGACAGTTTGACTTCTTTGTTTCCTATTTGGATGCTGTTTATATCTTTCTCTTGCCTCATTGCACTCACTAAGACCTCCAATATTGAACAACAGTGGTGATAGTGGAAAGCCTTATCTTGTTCCTGTTCTTAGAGGGAAAGTTTTTAGTTTTTCACTAAAGACCATAATAAAGGCCATATATGACAAGCCCTCAGTAAATGTTATGTCTTCTTGTTGCATGATTCCCATTATCATTATGATGTGTTTTCTGGTAGCTCAGTGTTTCCATTGTTACTTTGTCCTTGGGTTTCTGTTTTTTTTTTTTTAATTTTGTTTAGCTTTGTGAGTTTTCCCTCTAGTCCTTCTTATTTTGTTATATACTTCAGTTCTGAATCTTTGATGTGTGGTTACCATTACGAATATGTAAAGGATAGTTATACACATACAATCATTAATTTTTTTCTGTACATTCCTTTTCTCCATTTTCCTTTGTGAATTTGGATCTTTGATTCCTCCCCTTTTCAGTCACCATTGTCTCAATTTGTCTCTACATATGCTGAATGTTCATTACTGTCTTGCTATAACAAATCTCTTATTTTTTAAGTTTATAAAGTCCTTTCTCTAGTAAGGGTTGCATTCCTCTGGTTCTATCAGTCTGTTAGTCAACTTACTCCTAATTATGTATTTTTTTTTGGTCATTTTATTTTAGATGAGCTGACCCCTTTCAGTATTTCTTGTTGTGTAGGCCTCTTAATGGAGAATTCCCTGAATTTTTGTATGTCTGGAAAAGTCTTTATTTCTCCTTCATATCTAAAGAAGAGCTTAGGTGGATATACCATTCTTGGCTGGTCATTCCTTTCATTTAATAGTTGGAACATTTGATTTCACTCCTTTCTGGCTTGTAAGGTTTGTACTGAGAAGTCTGACAATAATTTAATGTGTTTTCCATTATAGGTTACCTTATTCTTTTCCCTGGCTGCCTTGAGAATTCTGTCTTTGTCATTTATTTTTGATAATTTTAATAAAATGTGTCTTGGTGAAGGCCTTTTTGGGTTGAGATAATTGGATGTTCTTTTGACTTCTTGAATTCCAAGCTCCAACTCATTCCTTAGATTTGGGAAATTCTCATCAACTCTTTGTCTGAAAATGTTTTCTAATCCCTGCTCCTTTTCCTCCCCTTTGAGAATGCCCATTATTTTCATGTTTCCTTTCCTGATGGTATCAGCCATTTCTTGTATTTCTCTTTCATTATTTTTATTCTTGTTTCTCTCTCTTCCTTCTGTTATATTTTTTAGATTTCTGTCTTTGATATCACTGATCCTTTCCTCCATTTGGTCAACTCTATTTCCCAAGCTTATTATTTATTTTTTCAACTCTTGCAGTGTGTTCTTTATCTCCGGAAGTTCTATTCGGTTCTTTTTGAGGGTTTCAATCTCCTTGCTAAAGATCTCATTTTGCTCATCTATTTGTTTTTTCAATTCCTGAAATTGTCGATATGATTCATTTAGGATCACATTGAGTTTTCTCAGAAGTACCGTCATGAATTCTCTGTCATTTAAGTTGTATATTTCTATGTCTGTAAGTTTATTTTCTGGAGATTTTTCTTTTTTTTCTGAGATGCCTTGTTACCTTTATTTGTTCATGGTGTTTAATTGACTTGTTTCTTCATCTGTGCAGTAGTGGAAGTGTGTTCTGCTTTTTTTTTCCCAGAAAGATGATTTATTATATAATGGTCCCTAGTCTGTTGCAAAGAAGGTGTTTTTCTTTTGGTTTCCAGTAGGTTGTGTCTAACCTGTTGGATCTCTGTTTTATATAAAATCTTAATAATGTATTTTTCCCCTTATGTATATTTAATCTCGGTCACTACCTTCAGTCTCAGCTCCTGTCAGTGTTAGTGACAATTTTGTTAGTGTTTGTTCAGATTCCCCTGGGGCTCTGTTTTGATCTGTCTCAGAGGGTATGTGAGGAGGTTCCCTCTGAGTTGGGGGATGGAAGCTGCGGCTCAGCCTCAGTTTTGCAACTGCGGCCTGTAAAATTCAGCTGTTGTTTCTCTGTCAGCCCTGTTTTCCTGTTATCCCCGTTTCTCTGCCTTCTGCTCTGATGACTGGGTACTACCATGGCTGCATAGAGCTCAGAGCACTCTCAGGAAGGGCTGTTCAGGGAAGTTGAGGCACCTTCTCCCCTCCTCCTCCTCCTGCAGGGAGCTCCTGCTGCGAGAGTCAATGTATTTATTTCTCCCTGTTCACCACGTGAGACCCGGGTTTCTGACCTATGGTAGCTCCTATGCGCAGATCCCACACTCAGAAATGCTGGTTTGTAGTTTTGGTGTTTTTTTTTGTTGTTGTTGAGTTTTAGATGTTCTTCTTACTGTTGTTTCAAGGGGAGAGATCTGGGGACATCTCTCACTCCACCATGTTTAATCCAATCTCTAATTAGAAAATTTTTTATTGATGAAGTCATGTGGACTCATAAAAGTTGAGGAACCTTTGATTTAAATAAAGGATATAGAATATATAGAATTTTCCTTTATTCAGAGGACACAGAATTTTCACTTTGTAGTGCATTGACTTATCAGCAGCCATTAACACAATTGTCTGAATTAATTGGATTGTTTTAGGGTAGGCTATTGAACAATTCCATCTTAAAAACAGAATGAAATTCAAAAATGTCCCCAAAGAGATCTAGTGGACTATAGAGATCAGTCTTTGGGGTGCCATGTGTGTTTGTAGAAATGATTTTTTTGTATTTATGACAGTAGACAAACTTTGATGGTTATTGTTTGGCTAGTACCACTCTAAAGGGCCAAACCCCAAATGTTCTCCATCTTCTTCCAGTGTTGGAAGACACTCGAGGGGAAACAAGAGGTTGCTTAGCAGTAGGAGTGGAGGCTAAAGAGAGAAGGTACTGCCAAATACATGACCAAGACCAAATCTATCCACTTCTTTGTTGTGAGGGTAAAGATATAATAATGTGTACCTCCAAAACTTTTAGCAAACCACTTTAGATTTCCTTTCCACTTGAACTTCTCCTTTTTCTTTGTTCTTTCCCAGAGTCTCCTTCCCCTATACTTGCTTGCAAATCTTCCCCATTCCATTCAACCCAGGGTCCCACTTTCTATCCAAAGCCATTCAATCAGCTTGAATTTTTTTTCTGGAGGGGTTCTTTCTCCAAAGTTGCCAGAAGGTCTCAATGCTCTTGGAGTTTGTCTTCAGTTTCCAAAACTTCAGGGTGTCCCATAGGCCTCAGTTCTGACTTCAAATGCACAATGGCCTTTTCTTTTCAACCAACCGCCCCCCCCCCCGTCCTTGTTGCATTGCATCAGAGCCTTTTAAAGCCTGTTGTCTTGTTCCAGGCATGCCCCTGACTTTGGCTTGGGGTTAATATCTGGTCCTTTCCAATCCTACCCCATGTGACTGAGTCTTTGTTTTAGATCCAGGAGAGTAATTATACTCAGACTGGATTTCCACTAGCCAAAGCAAAATAGACATTTGAGGAAACAATTAGCCAGTCCCTGCAGAAGGGGGTTTTTGGGTTGCCTGACAACTAGCTGATTGCCTCAGTTCTCCTCTCAGCCTGACATGACCTCAGTGCTATAAGTGGCTACTTTCCTTGGTACTAACAAGACAAGTATACAATGACTTCATTTGTTTGAGAAGAGGCAATATCTTAAGAGATATTCCAGAGAGCTTATTTTCTTAGAATTGTAGAGTAAAGGTTCCTGAGAACAGGACTAAAAACATTTATGTCTTTCTCCAACCTCTGTCTGACTGCCACATAGTGGCACATGGGATTAGGGTGGTGTAGGGTGGAAGGTAGGAGTGGTATATGAGGTGTAGTTAATAATAGGTGCATTGTCTGTAAAAAACTTAAAAACTATAACAACTAAAATTTGGTCAGATTTGTATCATCACTATGCTCTAGCATTTCTAAATAATTTCAGTGATAAAATACATTTTGATATGCCACTGCCCCCCACTCCAGCATCTAAGTGGTTCTTTCATCCCCTTTGGAGAGTCATACTTAAGGCTGACTTTTCAAATTATACTTCAGATTCATATCTCTTCCCTCTATAAAAATTTCTCTGCCTTACGATCCATACTTAGGGCCCTTCTCCCAACTTTCCTTGTTGGAATTTCATTACAGGGTAGGACTTATAATAGGTAACCACCTATTCCTACAAGGAGACCTACATTGTAACAGAAGTACCCTGAAGAATCAGTGCTTTAGGCCAACACATGTTCAAACTCTTTTAAAGTAGTAAAACTCTGTTTTCAAACAAAATATGGTATGGAACTCCAACTTCTAATTCTTTTTAAGCTTCACCTTCAATGTCAATTCCTCAGGTAAATCTTCCTAGCTCTTCCATAATGAGGATAAGTTCCTGTGGCTGACACTCTCATAGCACTTTGCCTTTTTATACTATCTATTATACTTGGGCTTGCTTGTTCAATGTCTGTATTCCTTGGTAAACTATAACTTCTGTGCAGGCAGATATCAGGTCTATATTGTTCACCATTGGAACTCCAGAACCAAGCATAGTACCCAGCCCTCTCTAGGTGTTCTATAAATGAATGAATGGATAAGAGCCTTTTTGTTACTACAGCCTATAAGTCAATGAACACTGGAAATAGCCATGTCACATGTCACCTTGTAGGCTTTTATTGAAATTATGGTAAACACCAACCTCCAGGTCATTTCCCAGAACAAAAAATGTGGTCAACCAGGTTCTCCTACCTTTTAGTCATGTGTTTACATTTTAAAACTAAATGTGGTGGCCATAATTCCTAGTTTCTAGTGGGATGATTTATTCCTCCTTTCCTTGGCATGAAAATCAGGTTCTTCCTTTTGCTAAATCCTAACTGAAATCTTGTGGGGACATCCTCGATTCTTTTCTATGCCAGGATCCTCAAAAGGCTTCTCCTTTTTAGCTATCCCAGGTTGGCACGTCCTTCAAAACCAGGCTCAGGTTCCACTTTCTGCCTAAAATAACCCAAGCTTCAACTGCTTTCCCCTTACTTTGGATTACTAAAGTTTAAAAACAAATGTTTCACCTAATTAAAAAGTGGAATTTACTGTGCACTTGTTATGTGCCAGTTACTATCATGGCAGTTTACATTATTTCATTTAAGTTTCACAATAACCTTATGAGACAGAGACTATTCTTATCCCCACTTTACAGATAAGGGAATGGAGATTAAGAGATGTAGGAAACAGGGAGAATAGTGAAAGAAATGTGAACTGTTTGCATGTATTAACTCCCTGTCTTCTAGTTTTTTGATGTGAGTGGACTCTTTACTAGGTTTGACCCCAATTTCTTATTTTATTAATTTTGTTGGTGATCACTGGACTGATAATGGCTAAAGGGCTTCTCCAGTGTTTTCCTTTCTCTTCATTACCTCCTGATGAAGTCATCTCCTCACCCAGATACATTCTTGAGTTTCTGAATTTGTTTTTGAGTGCCCCCTCTTAGGGCTGGCACAGGGCCAAAGCCAAGTGAGTGCCGATGGACAGCCTGCAGAGACAGGTCTCAACAGCACTAGTGGACAAGTAGCACCCCTCCTCACAAAGGCCTCTGCTGCTATGGGAGCTGCTAGTCCCAACTATAAACAAACCCAAACCTAGGCATTTTAGAAAAGAGCAGTTTCAGAAAAGAAAGAAGGAAAAGCTGGGAGACAGTAATGGCATTAGAACCATTTTCAAGGGGTGGAGGTAGGGACTGCAGAAACTCAGGCAAGAAAGGTAAAGTGTCACTTGCTTACTTGATGTTACCTACCCTCCATCATCCCAAATATCAAATCCAACCTCACCCCCAACACACGCATACAACTCCCTCTTACTGTCTCCATTGCCAGAAGGTTTTCACTCACTCCAGCTTTCTGCTTGCAATTTTGTACTTAGGGAATTCATTTTGAGGGTAATAAAGAGTAATAAAGTCTTAAAAGTGAATAGGTATCTGAGGGTTAAGCGACTCTCACTTCACTAAATTTGCTTCCTTCTAAGGCCCAGACAACTGCCCTGAAGGAATTCAAGTTCTGATTGTTGAGTGAGGTAATTAATGGCAGAACCTGAGGGTTGTTTGTGGAGCAAGGCAGCTCTGAGTCTGGGATAACTGGATGTAAAGGACAGAATGACAGCACTGGGGACCTGGAGAGTGTGTAATGAAATGGAGAGAAGAGGCTGTGAAGCACAAACTTTTTCTTTGAGATTTTTCCTAGAGCCTGCTCCTCACCTCCTTCCACCTGTCCCACCCCAAAAAGTAAAAGGAAACTCCCTGCTTGCTCCTCTCTCCTTACCACCTGCCCTTACCCTCAGGTCCAAGCTTAAGCAGATACTAATTAGTACTATATATAACTTGATTCTGTTCAGGGTTCAAGAGGCTTGTGTGGACTGGCTTGGGAATCTGAGCATCAAATAGAATGATGTTTCTATAAGAAAATGCATGCTGGATTCTAAGTTTTTGGCCAATACTTAATTCCTGGATTGAGGATGGCTTATATTTGGAGGCAACTCAGAATTCCTCTTGTCTACATTATCTTAAAACCAGGCCTTGGGTCTCCAGTATTTTCCATTTTGTGAAGGTGCCAAACATACCACGTTGGAGTCTATTCACACACACACACACACACACACACACACACACACACACACACACACTCACTCACTCACTCACACACAAATAAAGTGTTGTAATATGTACTATAGCTATTGTAAATATTACATTAAATATAGATAGTATGTGTAGAAATATAGATATACTACTTAACACCCACAATATTGAAGTCTTAGCAAGAATCCTTCACAGTTGTGAGGCCTATGCCACATGTACAGGGATATCTTTCTTTAAGCATTAAACAAAAAATATACACATAATTCTTATATTTGTTAATTGTTTTAAGACATCTCATGGCAATTCATTTTGCAATGCACATAAGCACTTTTTCATTTGTATTTGTTAACCAAGATTTTATTAGTTTTCCTTAGAGTCGAGTACAGAAAAAATGTCCTAAAGGACTGCCTGGCCCTGGATATTTAAGTAATACATGGACCGCTTTCTTTCCCAACTAGAGAAAGAATTGCATTAGATTAACTATTCACTTGGCAAATATTTACTGCATTTCTGGAAGTGCTGGGTATGAGGTCCCTGCCTTCTAGGGGCTCTCCAGTCTAATTAGGAAGACTGTGGCTGAGCAAATACTTTGTATTTTTACATATAATGGCATATAAAAGGTAAATGCTCTCAATGTCCTTATTTCTAAAATAGATTCAATAAGGGGACCTACCACGTAGGGCTGTGCTGAGGATTAACTAAGAAAACATGCATGCCAATTGATCACTACAGTGACTGGCACAAGGTAAGTGCTTTGGTTGTTATTTCTCAGGAGCATAGAGAGGGCAACAACTAAAGGTGCCTGAAAGAGGTAGATGAGGTCTTAGATCAGCAATGCATGTTTTAAAAGATGAGTAGAGGTATCAAGGGATGCATATTCCATGCAAAAAGAGCTGTGTGCAAAGGCAGAGAAGTACTAAGGACATAGAAAGTTCCAGAGGATAGATTCAGCACAACTGAGAAAGGGAATATGGTGGCAAATTAGGAGGGAGGCAGGCAAGTCTCCCCAGAGGAAGTGACATTTCAACTGAATGAGTAGGAGTTTGGCAGGCAAAGAAGAGGTGAGAAGAACATATAGAAAGGCACAAAGTGTAAATGTGTATGAAATATTTTAGAGACTGAGCTGGAGCTGGAGCTTTGCTTTTAAGGACTCAGATCTCCTACTTGGAGGCTTCAGACATCTTGAGCTTATTTGGCAGACTGGTGGGGTAGACCCCCTAAAGTCATTTTGCTTGAGGGATGTGGTGGAGAATGGAAGCAGTACAGGTGCACCAAGGGGAGAAGAATTAGAACAGACTCATGTCTGTCTTGGAGGCTTACATTCAGCATAGCTTCGGCATACTGGCAACTGAGCCCTGAGAAAAGGGCTGAAAGTAGAATCTGAAGAACTTGTTTCCATTAAAACCTGAGGCACAAGAAGACCTTGTTTTGGTCCACGTAATACACACTCAAGAACTATGTGTTAATTGGTTTAATGTGCAGTGGCAAAGTGTAACATTACAGATGGGGAGAGAGGAAGATATTCTATCTACTTGTGCACAAGATACGGTGCCACTGGGGAACATTGAGGATTCCAGAACACCATCATCATGGTGACACTTCTAGGCCAGGAGGAACATCTATTGTCAGTATCACAGCTGGCACTTATGGTGAATGACAAGAGATGTGTGGTGATGGAGGCAGTGGGTGGCTATTTTTTCTAGCAGTACCTATTACAGAGGAAGGCCAAAGCAAGAAAGGGAAAAAAAGGTAGGTAGTAACATGAGACATCAGCAGGACTTGTCCTTGGGCCCATATGAAATTATCTTTAGGGCTTCCTGGGAGTCACTTTGGGGAGGAGAGTAGGTTAGAAACTGTAGAAAAAAGGATTAGAAAAGAAGAAATTAGAGCAAAGGCCAATAAATATGGACTACATTTAGGAGAGCAAATTGATAGGACTTGGAGAAACTTGAATATGGGTGATTAGGGAATGAGGAGTGCCGATGAAGCCAAGGTGCCTGATTTGAGTTTTGTGGCTCCAATGGAGGTGGAGCACTACTGGAATTTATAGCCCACTGTTCCAGAGGATAGTGTGCTCCGTGTAAAGGAGATCAAACTAACAGAGCTAAGGGGAACTAGGTTCAGTTCATTGATAATAAGGGGTTGGTAGACAAAGGCCAAAATTTTGCCTTGGTTGTGGGTCAAGAATTGTGTTTTGAGGACTCAGCATGGGAGCATGGCTTCTCATGCATCTCACACAAGTTAACCCTCCCTTTCCCATTAATTTCATTTTTTTTTCTTTCTGTAAGATCCCTCTCTTCAGTATTGACATGGCCAAATATTTCCCAAATTGAAGATGAAAATTTTCCTTTGGCCTCATATCTTTCTCTAGCTACTTCCTCACCTCATCTCTCCACTCTCTGTACTTAAGCTACTCCAAAGAGTTGTCTCTGCTATCTCCAATTCCTTCTTTCCCCTCACTTCTGGCCTCTGCTCCTATTACTATTTCACCACTAATGACTTCTGTGCTGCTAATACTGACACATACTTTACTGTCCTTATGTCACTTGACATTTCAGCTCTTATATCTTGGCTTCTGTGATAGCATAAATCTAGCTGGTATTAGGAATTTGAGGAAATTTAGTTTGGATTAATATATGTGACAAAACATACCCTGTTTCCTATACAAATATGCCACTGAGCAGCAGACCAAAATTGAGGCCTTCTTGAAATCCAAGTCAATGGCCTTCTGTCCTCATTGTTTTAAATGTCTTGGCCTAAAGGGAAACCAAAAATCAATGGCATTTTCAATGTCATGCCATTCTTGAACATCCATGGTCATAAATGAATGTTCACTATGAACTAGATGCTACTCTAATCACTTTACATTCATTGACTGAATTAAACTTCAATTTAAAATTGCAGGTAAAAGGCAATAGTGCCACTATTATCCCAATTTTATAATTCAGGAAACTGACAAACACAGCTGTAGGCTGACTACAAAGTTACCACTCTTACTTACCATGCTATAGTGTGATAGGGGTGGTGTCAAGTTGAGTGAGAAACAGCCAGGCCTACCCATTACTGTTACCCAGTCCAAGGTCTGCATTGACCAGACAGTCAATTACTCACACAGCATTCATCCACATAATTTTTCAAAATTAACATTTTTATTAATTTAAAAATCCAGAAGTACAATGACTACATAAATAAGTACCATATTTAGGTACATGTCCTGTGAAAAGAGTGAAAAGTGTAATATTGTTATGTTATTCTTATTTGTTTACATGAGTTAACTATAAAGTATCTATAACTGCTAAATAGCGCTTATGGTTTTTGTTATTCCACGTGTTTATGATACAAATAAATACACAGTAAGAACCATATCCACTCCTCTCTACTAACTATAGGCACTTGGCCTCTTCTCCTTATGTCCTAATCCTTACATACTACCAAACACTGGAAGGTTTCTATGTTGGCCCAGCACAGGTCCCCAGCTCCTGCTTCACACAGCACTTTGTAAAGGTGTGTCCCATTACCTGGGGTAGCAGTCTATCTAGAGAAGCTCTCTGGGTGTTCCCTAAAGGTTGAGTGTTCAGAGAACACCTGGGTGAGAAGGCTTTGGGGTGAATCATCAAGAAGGAAAAATCATGGCTTTGCTTTAGTATCTGGTTACTTCTTTCCACACTATGGAAATACTACCACATCTGAGAGGGAAACAGCAGCTACTTAACACACTCTTCACAATAATGCTCTGTGGCCTTTAAGCTCTGAATGTCTGATTTCCCTTTCCTGAGGAGAATGTGTGTGAGGGGCTGGTGAAAGGCTTGTCCCATGAAGGCCTGGTCACAAGGCCCCTGTGTCTCTTTTATGAGAACAGACTCCTCTATGCCAGGTTGCCATAAAGACTGGACCTTTTACATTTTTCCTCTATAGGTTTCAAGTACTCTTAAGAAAAAAAAATGTTCCTCTTGCCTATGGTCACAGAGTGGGTAATACAGGATTTCTGGATGCTTGAAATTTTCAAGTACTCATGAGAGTTCATTCATACCCCATCAGAGAAGATAAATCTAGAAGGCAGGCATCCTTGCTGTGGAGAATTTATAGTTTTTCCGCAAAGATGATTTCTAAAGCCAGGCCTCAGAATAGGTAATTTATGCTCTGGTATTGTGCTGCAAAGAAGACATTTTTTTGAGCAGACTTCTCTAGGATCTATGATTCAAATCTATACTTGATGGATGATATGAGAATGATAGTAAGGTATAGGATAAAGATCTGTATCATAATTCCCATCTCCCCAAATAAGCAATCATTCTCCTAATTGAAGAGCTGACATTCAGAAGCTCATGAGGACTGAGCCTGTTTGCAAAGTAAAAATCAACTCCTGTAACTGGAGAAGAAGGGAAACTGCCCTTTTAAGGAGCTTCTAGAATTTAATAATATAACTTAAATTTTTGGACTAGAGAACTATGGTCTCAAGAAAACTACTGAGTATTTGGTGATTTTATTTGGTGAGTTTTATTGACTTGAAAACACAAAGATGGCCTTGATGATGTCTATCAACTCTTTTATTCGACAATTATTTTGTCATACGTGGATTCAATTTCTGAGAATTTTACCGAATTCTAACTTCTTTATGGAGGTTCCATAAATGTTCAGGGAGAAAAGGGAAGTGGAGAAAATTATTTACCACTTCAAAGTGAATGAGGCCATGAAATGGTGTTCTTATTTCTCACCCTGCCACCATAGTTAGTGACTTCAACAACCACACCACAGACCCAAGGGCAGAGCATTCTGCTCACAGTTCCTTATTTATCCTCCTGAATACTAACAACTACCAGCTACTTGGGAACCATGTCAGGGAAAAAATGGGAGAGTCTACAGTGGCCTTGCATCGAAATTAAGGCTTAGTTCAGTGTGTGTGTTTGTGTGTGTGTATGTGTGTGTGTGTAGAGAGGGGAGTTAATTTTTTTAAAAAAACAAGACATTCTAAAATTCAAAGAGTATAATTTCATACAAACATTTTCTCTGTACTACAGAACTCATACTAAGAAGCAATTCCTTTCTCTTTCTTTCATTGGAATACCTTTCTAGATAGAAATCCCGGGGTTTTGTTTACTCTTTAACCTGTAAAGAAGTATGATTCTCCTAGAAACAGTTATGGTGTTCTGTCCCTCTTCCTCCCACAATAATCCAAGACTCTTCTAGTCTCTAGAGGACATGTTTAAGGGCTGACACACCACTCCACATAAAAGAGCAAGTTATGCTGTGCATGGTTTGAATAATTAGCTGCATTTGAGTTTGAGTTTTAGGACACTGTTGACTTAAGCAAAATAAGCCTGCAGTCCAGCTGCAGCTTGAGTTTTTTTGCTTTACCCTATCCAATACTACCTGTCTCATCTTAACAGCGGCCCTTTTCAGACCTTTCCAGGTACAAAACCTTGATCAAATCTTCAAGCTCTGTTCTGCACACACGACTTGAACACATCTGACTGATTTGAGCTTCTCCTTCAGAGAATATCTTCCACTGACCTAAAAGAAAAACATAAGTGACCCAGTGATATAAGAGGTGAGCAGAGCCAATTAGCAGTATAACCAATATCCCCCATTTTTTCCCATTCATGTACAGCCCCACTAGCAGAACAGCCCCCAAAACATTCTTCTGGGGGCAGATATGAAAAATGGGCCATGGAGTTTTCATTTCAACACACATCGTTTGTACGAATCTTGAGAACAATACATAACTGACTCAAAAGTAAAACGTAAATATTATTCTTTTAATTTTTACAGTACATTTAGCACTTGCAAAGTGCTCCACTATTCAGGTTATTACTATTTGGGTGGCTCACTTTGCACCAGGTCAAATAGGTAGTTTGGAAAATACTACCTGGTAAATTACTGGGGATTTGTTTACTATCTGGGGCCTAAATATTGGTTTGGGTTACTTGATAATTTACTGCTCTTTTCTCTATTCTTGCCACCCTTTGTTAAAAAGTGCTCATCTTTGCTTTCTCTTATGCTTTCAAGCTGTCCTTAGCCCTTTAGCACCCCTCAATCCCCTCTTATGGCTTCTTTTTTTTTAAAAAAAATATCTTATTATTAGTCTCAAGTATACAGTACATTGGTTAGAAGTTTATATAGTTTACAAAACAATCCCCCTGATTACTCCATCTTCCCTTTGGCTCTACACATAGCCATTACATTACTGCTTCTTATGGCTGTTTATAGAGCTCCATTCTCATATCCTCCATTCTCATATCCTGACTCCTTTATACTCTAGGTAAACATGCCTGTGTTCCTTCCATGTCCCTGTTTTCTCCTCTTCCTCCATAGAACTATACACACTTCAAAAGTGTCCTTGCCAATTTTTCTATCCCCCATTCTATCATGCTAATTGTGCAAACATTTTTTGAGTGCACATTCTGTGCTGAGCACTAGAAATCACCCTAGAGCTCTGACCCATTTTTTTCTAACTGCCCTGGTCCTTGATTGGCAAAATCTTCTTCTTCCTTCTCCTGCTATCATCTTGCCCTGTCAAATAATCTTCATAACAAACTGCCTACCCTGGATAACTTATTAAGTCTTTATTTTATTCCTGTGCTCATGATATTATACCTGGAGGACTACTAGTCCAAAGTTAACAAGCTCTTCTCAATCCAGAACCTATGTTGAACCTCTTCTTTTTTTTCACTAGCCACACAACATGATCCCCTCTTTTTATAGTTTTGATTCTTCTGTTCCTATTTCCCTATTTTGTCCAACTCAATGGCAAAGTAGAAGGGAAAAGTGAGAAGGGCTGGGAAAGAAATTAGCTTTTATTGAAGCCCTACTGTGTGCTAGGATCTGAGAGGCACATTATGAAAAGGGGTCAGGCTTGTCTTTCTTTGTCCCCAGGACATTGTCTCATTACTCATGTCCTTCAGCTGCAAACAGTTTGAAGCACATGCTATCTATTTCCATTATACACACCAAATACAACCTGTTATAAACAGAAAGTTTGTTTAAATATCTTTCAAGTCCCCTGGTACCTAGCAGTATCTTTTTCACAGTATGAACAAAAATATGTTCTTTAACATTAATTGGTAATTTCAAAAGTCACGATATAGACCCTGGGACCCTAGACTCTGCCTCCTTTATTCCTTCTCATATGTGAAGACTCTTAACTCTTCCACTTGAATTCTCCTACTATATAGTTTATGGTCTATTGGTCTCTTACAGAACAAACAACTGACCTCGTCAACTATATTTTCAGCTGCTTATTGGAGAACTCTGCTTAGATGGCTCTTAAGCATCTTAAGATAAAGATGTTCCAAAAGAAACTCAGTTTTTTTATTTTATCAATTCCTGGTTATTCTCCAGTTGTTTCCCTTTTGTGATTGGTATTACTATTCACTCGGTGTATAAAGTTATTACTATTGGAGTCATTCCAAACCCATTTCTCTCTTTGATATTGTTCTTGATGATTTAACCTCAGACTGTGTCTCACAGTGACCTCTCCTCCCTGTCTAAGTATAATTGCTTCTTAATTCAAATTATCATCAGCTCTTTTACTAACAGTCTACCTTTCACTCCCCACACAGCAAGTACCTCTTTCTAAACAAACAAACAAACAATCAAAAACAAAGAAAACAGATGTAAACACATCCTTCACTTGCTTTAAAATCTTAACTGGGGTTCTCTGGTCTGGAGATGAAGTCCAACTTCTTAGCATGCATATTGGGCTCTACAGGATCTGTCTTTATCAAAGTAGGTGCTTAATAAACCCGCCTGACAGCCAAGAGACACCTTTCCAAAGCACCATTTTGGTATCACCATACTGTGAGGATAAAGCAACTATAAATGCTACCTGCTTTATATCTGAACTTCTCATAGGCTTCTTCCAGGCCCTCTGACTACTTCCTACCTCCAAATCCTCTCATCTTTCTATGAACCCTATGTGGTTTTTGCAATTTTTTTTCCCACACACTTTTTGTTTGCTCCTATCTGAGTCTTCTCCTAGGCTGTACACTCTCTCTGAACTGATTTCCTGATCTGTTGTCCAGTCACACCTTTCTCTTTTAAAACACACCTCCTCCCTGAAGCCTTCCCTGACTAAGCCCACCTGGCTTTCATCTCATTGTTCTTTGCAGATTCCCCTGAGCACTTAGGTATATAACTCCTCAGAAGTATACAGTTCACGGTGAAGGCATTTTCTTGTTTTGTCTTGCCCATTAGAATTCCCTGGGGATAGATATACCTTCAGAAGTGCACCCCACTCCCCCAAGTGCCTAACAGTATCTAGTCCCTAGGCTCAATCTAGCTTAGAAAGTGGGATAGCTGTAAGTATGCCCAAGTATCTGAATGCTTGTGAAAAAGATAACTGCCCAGTGGCAGTTCCAAAGAGCCATACAGAGTTTTGATACAATACAGGAAATTATATGCACTCATTTTCTCTCTCATCCCCACTACCAGAGGACATATCCTTCTAGATGTTAGGTCTCCACAAATATATCAGACCTCGAATCTTGTGAGCTTTCTCTGATCTCATTGAGACTCTAGGGTTAGCAGTTTCATTAAAGTATTCAGGAAACCTTGACCTGAGGTAGCTTATACTCGGATTACACCTAGATTTGTATTTACCAGGTCCAGGCTTTTCAGTTCACATGAAAACACCATATTCCATGCTAAGTCACTGGAAGAGAAATAGAACATTCTCCAATACTGATAGCAAGCATTGCTAATGTTCACTGATAACATAGAGAAACTTTGTTTGGGGCTATGCTCCGTTGAAAACTGGATGTGTTTTCCAAGGAGGAGTAAAGAAAGAGGTATTACTTACTCAGGGTTGTCCTGGTCACCAGCTTAAAATGATGGAGCTCTTCAAACATCTTCTTGGATATATTCTCAATATGGAAGTGCTGAAGGATGCCTGGGGCAAAGCAAAAAGTGGGGCAGGTGGTCAGATGTTCTCTCTCTGGAACCACTAGCCCCTTTCTCTGCTTGAGCTGAGCATATCATCTTATTACTGAGGCTTAGGAGTATCAAGCTGAGCTGTGTACTATGCTTAACCAGGAACTTGGATGGCTCAAGGGTTATAATTGACTCCATTTGTTGTCTTGGCTCACTGGATAGGGAGCTAGTACTGCTGACCATGGGACCACCTCCTATGGAAAGCCACATGGAATCAAACATGGGTGCTGGTTGGAGCTTCTGCAGCCAAAGGTAGTAGTAGAAATTCTGCCCTTGCCCCAAGTCTGGGTAGATATATTCCTGCCAAACCACAGGGCTGCCCTCCTGGCTAAGCAGCTATAGACAGCAGGGGGATTACAGACAGGTTGTTTGTGGAAATGGAGAGGCCATTCTTGTTCTCGAATGTACCAAAAAAAATATTTTCATTTGAGAAACATTTACAGCTCCTTCAGCTCTCTTAAAAGATGGAGAATTAAAATAAGGGGGCTCCACACTCTCAACCTTGCCTGAAGAGCTTTTATTAAAATAACATGTAAACAACTGAAAGCTGCCTTGCAGTTAAGTAATGACATGTTACCATCCCACTTAACTAATCCTCAAGAGGTCTACAGGGAGCAACATAAATGAAGCCTTGTTTTTTTCTTCCCACCATGAACAAATCTTGATTGCTCAGCACTATAAACAAGGTTATTTAGATTCTACACTAGTGAGTTAAAAAACATCTATACACCTTAGTGGGGTGAGAGATGTAGTTTGATGAATAGTGGGCCCACTGCCTGAGAAGGCAACAGAACAGCACTTAGTCTTATGTGGCCAGTTATAGAAGAACCAGGGAGTTAAGAAAGAAAATCAACATTCCTAGGTGTAGAGAAAAATAAACATGAAAGAGAAATATATGTCTGTTCTAGAATACTTTTTAAAGGGTAGGGAAGAAATCGTTCTTTCCAGAAAGAAAGATGGCTGTGCAAGGGGAGAGAAAAAAGCCCCACAAATACCAGAACAGTTGTTTCTCAAACTATGGTCCAAGTGCCACCTTCATTAGAATCATTTGGCTATTTGTTAAAAATGCAGAAGTTTAGAACCTACCCAAAGCCTACTGAATTTGCATCTCTTGGATGGGGCCAGGTAGCTGCATTTTAAACCACCTACTTGCATGGTGCTGAAACATACTAATGTTTGAGCACTTTCAAGCCTTATGCAATGCCAGTAGAAAAAAAAAGATGTGCATGATTTTCCAATTGAAATCTCACTTCTATACTTGAATTCCTAGAAAACTAGGCCAGACTAGATCAGCACTCATCTTTTATCTATGAGATGGTTTGAATAGCTATAGGATTACAATGAGCACAATGTGACTTACTATAGCAGTTAATGTAAGTAATCAAAAAAGGAATAAGGAGTAGAAAAAAATGGCGTAGATGATAGAGGCTCTGTTCATCCCTCTGGCGACCAAATCAAAGTTGTGACAGAAATAAGGAGCAGCAGCAAAAAAAGTTGCCTGAAATGAACAAGTCATACAACTAGGGAGAAATCCAAGAAAGCGCCCTGCAACACGGGACAAGGAAGCAGGGTTGCCTGATCCTGAGCTGCTGAGTGAGACGGAGGATATGGTAGTGGAAGCGGCAGAAGCCTCTTAAAGGGGCTGTATCCATGAGTAGATTTTTGTGGTGACAGACCTCACTCTGAGCACCAGTGCCAATTTGGCTGTGTGCAGGGGACACCAGGGACTTATAGGAAGACATTGTTGGAGTGAAGGCTGAGGTGATACTCGCTCTGTACAGAAGTGTCAGCGGTATCCATTGTTGCCTGTTAAGCCCTCCCCACTACCAGTGTGCAAACACAGAGCCGTCATAGCCGTGACATCATCAAACTGGATAACAGAGGTCACTCTGCCCAGAGGAATCCCTTAAATCCTGTTTCCCTCAACTCATGGCTCCACCCAAGTCACATCCAGGTGTATCTTCAGTGAGTCAAGTGCTCCTTGCTGAGCTGCACCTAGACTCATACTGGAGGCAGCTGGCCTCAGTTTCTAGTGTGGTCTTTTGAGGCAACTATAAGCATGGCATCTGTAAATTGCTTGCCAAATCTTAACAGGTGGCTTCAGAGGGATAGAGACTTGGGCTATGTTTGGCTTGCAGCTGAACTCCTCTCAGGACTGTGCCACTGGACACCTATTTCACAAATCCACACTAATAAGACCGGGAGACTTAGGAGCTTTGCTTAGTACATAGAAACAAACATGGAACGGCAGCCAAAATGAAAAGATAAAGAAGCAAAAACCATATGAGAGGACAGAACAGAGATCCAGATATAATGGAGTTAAGTAATCTAACATGTAGAGTTCAAAACACTGGTTATAAAGATGCTCAATGAACTTTTGGGAATTGTAGAGAACTCCAACAAAGAGATAAAAAAACATAAAAATGAAAATGGAAATTATAAAAGGGAATCAGTCTGAAATGGAGAACACATTACCTTAGATGAGAAGTACATTAAATGTAATAAACAAAAGAATAAACAAAGTAGATAAAGAAAAGGATCAAATGCCTTATCTAAAGGATTGGAAAGCCAAGGACACACAATCAGAATGGCAAAAGATAAGATGCCAAGACTATAAAAAAAAATTAAGGAGCATATGGACCACTATTAAAGGTCCAAATATCCATCTAATCTTGAAGAAAATCAAGATGTTGAACAGCTGTTTGAAGAAATAATAATGGAAAACTTCCCTAACCTGGTGAAGGAAATGGACATAAAACCCCAGGAAGCTCGGAGAATTCCAAAAATCAGGTATTCAAAGAGGCCTACACCAAGACACATCATAATTAAAATGCCAAAGGTTAAATACAAAGAAAGAATATTAAAAGCATCAAGAGAAAAACAGATAGTTACTTATAAAGGAACTCTCATAAGACTGGCAGCTGATTTTTCAAAAGAAACTATGCAGGACAGAAGGGCTTTGCACAAAATATTCAACAAGATGAAGACCCAGGATCTACAACCAAGAATAATTTATCCAGCAAAGCTTTCATTTAGAGATGAAGGACAGGCATATAAAGAGCTTCCCAGACAAAAATAAGCTAAAGGAATTTATCACCACCAAGCCAGTATGACAGAAAATATTAAAGGGACTTATTTAAGAATAAAAAACATGTATTAAAAACAGGAATAAAGAATGGTAACAACTACTTTGCCATCAATAAGTACCTTAAATGGAAAATAATTAAGTGCTCCAACCAAAAGATAGAGTGGCTGAAAGGATAAGAAAACAAGATCCCTACATATGAAAAGGAAAGGCGTAGAAAAAGATATTGCTTGGATGGACCTAGAAGGTATTTAAGTCAGACAAAGATAAACACTATATGATTTCACTTATGTGCAGAATTTGAGGAATAAAAAGAACAAACTAATCAAAAACAGACTCACAAATATAGTGGACAATTTTGTGATGGACACAGGGGAGGGGAATTTGGAGGGCTGGGAGAATGGGGTGAAGGGTTAAAGCAGTACAAATTAGTAGTTGATGGCTAGCCATGGGGATGGGGAGTATGGTATAGGGAATGCAGTTACTATTAATATGTTGGCTAGGAGGAGGGTCAGGGGAGGGAGGGAGCAATTGGGTGGATTGTTTTAAGAACGATTTAGATGTTTAATGTACTGTATTCTTGAAACTAATTAAAATAAAATTTAAGAAAGGAATTAGGCATCTCAACTAGGATGTTGCTCCAATTAGACTATAATCTTGAGGGCAAGGATGATGTTTTAAATTTGTCTAACCCCAGATTACATAGCATGATTTAATAAACTTTGCTTCCCACTGAATGAATATATTTTCAAGTTTGTGGAGTTTTATATTGGAAAAAAATGGTAGACTATACTTTGATAATTTGCAGCCCTGGCTATATACTAAAATTATCTGTGGATCTTTAAGAAAAAAACACTTTAAGCCCAGGCCCTACTCCCAACCAATTAGTCAGAATCTCTGGGGG
The DNA here is from genome assembly GCA_004027375.1 of Macroglossus sobrinus. Lineage (NCBI taxonomy): Eukaryota > Metazoa > Chordata > Mammalia > Chiroptera > Pteropodidae > Macroglossus > Macroglossus sobrinus. Next base: position 224,710 of record PVKZ01001453.1, on the reverse strand, counting down.
TAGGTCCACACATTTAGTAATAATAATAATAATAATAATAATAATAATAATAATAAATCTTATCCTAGATGACTCTAATGTGTGGCCAGTGTTGAAAACCACTCCCCTAGCCTTGTTTGCATGAGAAATACAACAAACTCCAAGAGTCAATGCTTCTTTTTAGCCAAGGTTAAATTTAAAGGCCATAATAACTATGTTAGTCATGTGTTAGTTTCTAAGCAATCAGGATATCTTCTCACCAAAACAGAGGAATAGGTTGAAGCAAAATTAATGTGAATTTTGCTCTTCTTCCCAATGTCTCCTTTACAAAAAGAAAAAAGTAATGTTTTCTTGCTCACCCTTTCGAATGATCCAAACGTGGACCTCTACCTGATGTGGTCTCTCTGTCTCCAGTGCTATTTTTCTGGTGGTCTCTCCATCGTCCGTGAACACAGACTCATACACAGGCATTGTTTCTTCTCCACAAAAGTAGCCTTTGCTGTCAAAGCTTTGGCTTGGTAGTTCTTCTAGAATCAGGAATCGAGTAAAGTTTTGTCATAGTTTTCCAAAACTAAAAGCAAACTTCTGCATTTATGTATTTCATCATTTTTAACACCTCCTACTTATAAAAAGTGGACGATCAACAGGAGCATTCTTATGGAGATAAAATTCAACCTATATTTTACTGGCTCAGCTTAGACTGCCCCTGTAACAGCCATCGAATCTTACAAAGGAACACATGATATTTAAGTCCACATGATGACAGCATCCGTAGTTCTGTAGAACACTGGCCCACAAACTAAAGTGGATCTACCCACCAGCACATGATAAATGGACCTTGATGAGAAAGAAAAATGTGGCCAGGTATGGATCTCCTAGTTACTTAAGAGGATATAGGATTTTTCCATGCTGAGTTAGGATCATGGTCTGTCTAGCTCACTGTTACCAACAGAGACCCTAGGAATGGGCTGACAGAGGGCCTTGGTTAAGCACCTTGACATCATTTAGGTATACTTAGAAAACATCTATTACACTCATTTATGTACATATACTTGCTCAAAGGATCTATCCAAAGTGGCTTGACATTTCTGAATGCTCTTTGATTTTTTTTGTAAGGGGAATGATAATACTGAATCAACACCAATGCCAAAATCTAGATGTCAGATTAGTCATATGCATACTATGCCAAATGAATGGTTGGGAGATGCACACAAAAATCAGTAAAATCCCTCAACTATGGATCAAAGTATCAACTAGACTTGGATCAGCTTCTAGGAATAAAGGTACCATCCTGAGATACCCCATTTCACTTCACCATCCTCATTCCTCAGTCCCCTACCAAGAAAAGTTGGCTATCTGTGAGTTGAGTTTCTTTGCTTGCCTTGAAATCAGCACTCTCTTCAACTGTGTATTTAAACTGTACACTTAAATTGGGAACAACAAAAAGCAGCTATGGCCACTGAAAGCTTTGAATATGTGCAGTATCTATCTGTAAGAGTATCTGATGAAAGCACTGAATGCTTTGAATCTGTGACTCTAGGAAGTCACTGATAGCCAATCAGATTCATGAACAAGAGGTTGTAATCAAATCACTATTATGACTTGATTAGCTTTCTTTCCCCCAATACCATACTGGTACTGTAAGGAGAAAACCAAATCTTCTCTTGATGATTCCAGGTTGAATTACTCAATTTGCAAATTTTCTTTGAATTGAGCTTCCTTTCTCCTTTAGTCTTTCTTTATAGTTATTTAATTACTCAGTGGACCAGTCTAAAAAAGGTATTTAAAGGGCGTGCTAGCACTTTTCAGATGGGTGAAGGGGAGGAGGTCACTAAGTGTACATGGACTTCTATGTATATAATTATCACTTTAGAATGAGAGTTGAGTTAATTTGTTAAATTTTGGTCACCAGTTCAATACTGGCTATGGCTATAACTGCCATATGAAATCCATGATGGCACTGGAAGGACCTATAGTATGCCAAAAGTTCTCCTAGTGTCCTGAAGAGTCATCCTACATCACAACTCCTTCCCCTCCAAGAGCTTAATTTACTCACCATAAGGGATCTACAAACAACAAAATCCATTAGTGACTCAACCTAGGCTGGCACTTAAAATATTAAGAGCAAACAAAGTGTGTCTTTCAAACTACTTAGGAACATTCTCCTCATTCCATACCCTCCACTTCAAGGTGTTTTCTGATCACTCCATGTTCAATTACTTTCATTTCCTTCCAGATAACCATGCCATGTTGAAGTAATTTCTGGCCATTCTCACTTCCCAGAAGAATGCTACTGTCCTGAGCCCTACCCAGAACTAAGAAATTAATAAACCATTTCCTTGCAGAAGTGGTGATCACTGATGAAGGGGACATATTAGCCTAGCCTAGGAATCTTTGAAGTCTTAACAGGGATTTTTTTATGCTGTAAACCAAAAGGAGTGTGCAATAATAGGAACTCTAGGTATTAGGGTGGTGCAGTGTGGTGAGAAGTGAGTTGGGGAACTTCAGGAAGTTGAAGACCTATACAACCCTGTAGGTGGCCACTGATATGCAAGGCAATGCCAGCCTATACCAGAGCAAAGGCAAGAAAGCGAGGTAAAACTCATTTGCTATTTGGCCCTAGTTTGTTACTGGAAAAGTCTGCAATTATTTGTTAAAATAAAACTTTTGGTTGGATCATCTGTAAATTTTATTTGTCTGTTTTCCCTTTTCAACATGAATAACTGAATTTACTGTTCTTTTTTACATCTATCTTTTCCTCTCCTCATTCTTTTGTCACTTTTCTTATTTTTTAGTTTGTTTATGTGGTATATCACATTAATCAATTTGTGTATGTTGAATCATCCATGTGCCTCTGGGATGAAGCCTACTTGATTGTGGTATATAATCTTTTTAATATGTTTCTGTATTCAGTTCACTAGTATCTTATTTAGGATTTTTGCATTTGTGTTCATGAGAGATATTGGTCTGCAGTTTTCTTTTTTTGTGTTATCTTTAATAGGTTTTGGTATCGGGGCAATTTTGGCTTCATAAAATGAGTTGGGAAGTATTTCCTCCACTTTGATTTTCTTGGAAGAGTTTGAGGAGAATAGGTATTAAATCTTTGAATGTCTGGTAAAATTCATTGGTGAAGGCATCTGGTCCTGGACTTTTCTTTTTTTGGTAGGTTTTTTGATGATTGTTTCAGTTTCGATACTGCTGATCTATTTAGATTTTCCAGTTCTTCTTGATTCAGACTAAGAAGGTTGTATTTTTCCAAGTATTGGTCCATTTCTTCTAGGTTATTAAATTTGGCTATATACTTTTTCATAGTATTCTTGTATGATCCTTTGTATTTCTGCGGTGTCTGTCATATTTTACCTATTTGTCTCTGATTTTATTTATTTTTGTCCATTCTCTTTTTTCTTTAGTGAGTCTATCCAGGGGTTTGTCAATTTTATTAACCTTATCAAAAAACCAGCTCTTTGTTACATTTATTTTTGCTATTGTTTTTGTTGTTGTTTTCAATTTCATTTAATTCTACTCTAATTTTGTTTACTTCTTTCCTTCTTTTGACTTTAGGCTTTATTTCTTCTTTCTTTTCTAGTTTTTTAAGATGAAGCATTAGGTTTTTTATTTGGGCTCATTCCTGTGTTTTGAGACAGGCCTGTAATGATATGAACTTTCCTCTTATGACCACTTTTGCCATGTCCCAAAGTTTGATATGTTGTACTATCATTATCATTTGTTTCTATGTATCTCTCAGTCTCTCTTCTTATTTCTTCTCTAATCCAGTTATTTTTCAGTAATATGTTGTTTAATTTCCATGTATTTGTGGTTTTTCTAGCTTTCTTTTTACAGTTGATCTCTAGCTTCAGAGCATTATGATCAGAGAATATGGTTGTTATGATTTCAACCCAATTTGGAGGGTAGTTTTTAAAATAATAACTTTTGTTATTTTTTCTAATTACAAATGTAGTACACATTGAAAATTTAGAAAATACAACTAAACCAAAAGAAGAATATAAAAATTACCCATATTTCAGTCACTTAAAGATAGCCACTGTTAACATTCTACTATATGCTCTTCCTGCTTTCTTTGGTCTAAATGTATTATAAATACTTTATTTTTTAACAGAAATTGGAATCATACATATTGTTCTGCAGCTTGTTCTTTGAACTTAACAAATATATTGCAAACATCTTTCTATACCATTAAATCTTGGTCTACAATGATTTTTAATGGCAATGTATTATGCCACAGTACAGATACACCATAATTTATTTAACCATTTCTATCTTAGTGGACTTTCAAATTGTTTACAACTTTTTACTATTTTGAACAGCACTGCAGCAAAAATCCTTGATATATATCTGTGTATGTCTCTTATTACTTTCTTAGAATTCCTAGGAGTGGAACTGCTGAGCCAAAGAGTATGGAAAGTAAAGGTTTTAATATGCATTACCAATATGAGAGGTTAATTATTTAAAAGGCAATGCCTGTTCTGTGTCCTATTCTCATACCTTTTTGATCATTTCACTTATTTGAATCATTTACATCAATAAAATCCTAAAGACAGAGTGAAAGGAGATTTGGTCTCAAGATTTCAGATTGAAATTGGAATATTATATAGTGGGAGAATTTATCTTACTTGGGGTAGTTTAGGTAATATTAGTTCAATCTGAAATTATTACATTGTAGTATTTAAATGACTACAAGCATTAGACCCTAAGAGAAAGTTGTATTGGTAG